>LPNX010496117.1:0-19619 GCA_001517045.1 Pseudotsuga menziesii | reverse complement strand
GAGAAGGAGGGAATGTGAGCTGACGCCACATCTGTTCAATCACGCGTTTCATTTTATTTGATCAATTCCTATGAAATATGGTTAATACACAAGAAAAAAATACTTAGGACGCCTCGGGTGCATATGGACGAGGATACCTCCATGTGCATTAAGATGCCCGCGTGTCGAGCGTGTCATAGTCCATCCAGAGTGATATCAGTAATTGAATTAAGAATTAGCTAATTGGAAGAGTCACTCATAGATTAAGCGAAGCTTAAAAAATAATTCTTGCCAAATTTGGAATGAATCTATTTTACGCAAACATTTTCCCTAAGATTCTAGACGTTTATACTGAATTTATAAAACCGAAAATTCGACCAAAATATAATACATATTTTCTTTCTTACTAATAAGGTAGTTCTTGCCAAGTTTGGATGGAATCTATTTTATACAAACATTTTCCTAATATTTTAGATATTTATATTGAATTTCCTAAGATTCTAGATATTTAAATTGAATTTCTTTTTCCGAAGGTTGTGTTGGAGACATTTACCACCATACACACTCTTTTGGTCAAATTGGCCTAGTTAAACCACTATCCTAAGTATAATTGACATTAGTAGAGCATTAATTGACATCATCCAGTCACACCCACATCTACCTACAGTCAAGGAGGCTAACTTAGCCTTCTCCTACAGTCAAGGAGGCTAGCTCAAGCAATCCAGGGGTGATCTAAGTGATATTAATGCACCTAATTGTTAACTGGTGGTTGCAATAAGGTCAACCAGTGAGTTAAGGTGCCTCCTCTCATTAAATATATTATTTAATGATTATTTATTATTATTTAATGATCTGGAGTCAAGAGGGGTGCCTCCACACAATTCTGGTGATCAGTTTAGCTTCGGTAATCTCATCGGGGTTCATTGAAGTCATGGAGCACTACCACTTGATGGTTGGATTTCTATGACATGTGTTTGACCTCCTTCAGTTGAGATTCAATCATTTATTGCACTTCGACTTCAGTTAGGGTTTGGTGAGTCAATTAGGGTTTTGGTCAAGTGGTTAACTGAGTGTGAATTAATGGCTTACAGATAGTTAATTCAAATTTCCTCCTTAGGTATTCTAATTCCTCATTGATTGAAGCTATTGCTTGACATTGTTATTGTAACTATTCGTTGTTTATTAAATATACAGAGAGGAAACCAATTCCAGTTCCGATTAACACCATTTTTGAGTTATTTGTTGATTATATCTTGATTAGATTGATTATTTGTTCCTAGATCAATGTGCAAGAATAATAGTTTGGACCAAAATAAAATACATATTTTCTTTCTTACCGATAAGGAAGTTTATTCGAGGTGAAGCTGTTGGAAATAGAGCAAGGATGGAACAAAGCAATGAAACACGTCCATCAAAACAAAAGGGAAATCTCTTTTCCATTGTACCTCTCAAGTACGTGAGCACATTAGTTGATTCTACCCAATGCACTTGTTAATTCTATTTTAAAAGCTATCGTCAACTAGGAATCGAGAGCTCTTGTGACTGAGGTTTTCTCGCCATACATGTATAGATAGTTGGTTATTGATCTCTCGCATTGAATCCTACCTGGTTTTTTGAAAGCAATTCTGCTCATTTGATTTTAAATTTAAAGAAAAACTGTCAAAATTGAGAAGATTGTGAGCCATAGCTATGTCGTATTCTAACAGTGTTAGAATTCACATTCAATGAGACTATAGGTTGGGCTGCGTTGATTTCAGAAACTTTAGTCAGTGGGGACTCTCGAAATCAAAGGCTCCTCTAACTTGATATTTATCCTCTAATTTGATATATTTAAGAACATTAAATTAAATGAATAGAATTGTCTATGAAACTCAAGCCTCGAACTAAAGTTGGCTGCAATTATCAGTGAGAGGCCTAGAACTAAATAGTACTACTACAAGGATTCCTTATTATTATCAACTTATTCTTTATCTTCCTAATTGATGTATGGCCTAAAACAGGAAATGGAGACTCTCACGAAATAGTTTCTATAATAATTTGAGCCATTTTCTTGTGATGTTATACCTCAGTAACAAACAATCATCTGTGGCCCAGCTTTGTCTATAGAATAAGCTCATCGAAATATTTTGTGTACAATTAATAACAACAGTCTCCTTCCATAGGATCTACGAGGTCTCCTATTATGATGTTGAATCGTTGAGGTCTGTTCTGTAGCAGAACCATGTGTCAAAGAATTTCGATTAAAAATTTAAAATTTAGCATGAACCTAAGAAACTTAAATTATAGTTTGAAAAAATGAAGCATTAAAATTCGTTTCTTGGAGAAGGGGAGAATTGCAGAAGGCTTCTCTTTTCACAACAAGGTGTTTTTGGAAAAAATAAACAACATTTTGGAAGCAACGTTTGATTTAAGTCCAGAAAAATTCAGAATACAAACAATAAAACCATAAATTAATGGAGATGGACGGTTACACCGTATCGATGTCACACATCACCACTTTCTTGATGTTCTTGTCCGTTAATACCTCCCTTGTTGTGAACTTTGTTGACGTTCTTGTGCCGTAATACCTCCCTCACTATAGAGCCTTCGCTCCCTCACATGATGAAATCACTTTTGAGGATAAAATCACACATCATGACTACAAACTAGAATCACGAGAACCCAAAAAGATCCTTTCAAAAGTAATAAGTCAAATGCTCGTTCTATGAACTGTCCTCTTGGACAAACACGATAAAAATGTCGACTTGGATGCGACATGACAAAGACAAAAGTATTTACTCTAGTCCGAAGGACTCAGCAATGGGGTTTACATCAACACTATTAGGAGGTTTATGGGTTGTTCTATAAAACCATCACATTTCAACATTAGAGTTCTAAGCATTTAGTTAAATACGTCTTTTCTGACCTTTATTTAAAGAGATACATCTCAGGGATATTACGATATGCAAATTACTTAATTACTTACTTTGGTTGGAAGAAAAGCAAGAATTATTGATGTTGAGAGAAAAGATAATTCACAATCCTTATTTTATATATTTTTAGATAGTGTATTATGTATATTTACCTTGTTGAATGGTTCTATATCGAGCAACGTTATATCCAGCAAGTAATTGCTGACTCTGGTATGAAGAATGTTGCGAAGACAGCACTTTGCAACTTTTTGTCTATAACAAGCGCCTGTTCACAAGAGCAAGCACGATTTACTAACGTTGAGAGAAAATGTAATTCACAATATTTAGTTTATATATTTCTAGATAGTGTACTCGGTATATTTACCTTTTCAAATGGTGCGTATATTTCCCAAGGGTTATGTATCAAGCACTATATTTGAATGGTTCACTTGAATGCTCTTCCTCTTCATTGTACTTTACAAACCCACTTTCCCCTCAAAACATTATGACCACTAGAAGAAGCAAAATAAAAAAATGGCGCAACATTTTCAAGTGGAGATTTATAGATTTAAATTTCTAATTTAGTTCCCACAGAAAAACTAAATTGGACAAAGGACGATGAGCTTGTTACAGAATGAGAGTGTGCATGGAAGGAGGAGGATGGTAAAACATTTCTTTCTTCAAATTAATTTCAACCCTATTGAAAAAAGTCTACTCGATCCCTAATAAAGCAAGGGATCCCCTTCATCCACTATAAGGACCTCCCCGTATAGTTGTATACCAATATTGTGAATATTGTGAATATTGTTTATTTTACAACTTATAAGGCGCCATAGAATTGTCTGAAAGTCTACCATGTTTGCTACTAGTGTAGTATCTTTAACATTAGATATGACTTCGAAGAGAAAAAATAGTTTATGAAAGAGGCTTAGCCATTATAAGACAACCTGATTGGTAAGAGCATAATAGTGACACATCCCACACAACGTCAAGGTGGATTTGGTACACATAAATGTATAGGGAAACTTGGTTTCCATGCACTGCAACGAGGATGACATAGCTTTGAATTTAGGTTTTTTGAATTAACACGAAGACCTTGGTTGTGGGTAAAAGTTATGATAGGTAAAAAAGATGGCTTTAATTTCAATTGACACAAAGGCATAAAGTGTTGGCTAAATTTCTAGGCCTACACTACGTCGCCCAACTTTCAATGTGGGAAGTAAAGATTGAGATGCTAACCTAAGAAACCAAATACTAATTAGCATTCAAATAATTGTATTTATTTTAATTACATTTAATAAAAAATAATACAAACTCTAGTAAATTTAATTTGTATGCCTAGATGAATGAATACTCATAAGCCGTTCATATATATCACCTATGGTGACATAATTCTTCTCCATTCTTGATAGATGTACATTGAATATATATTAGATATGATTGATCATAAAGTTTTCTATATATAAATGACTTATTAATGTATATAACTACTTCAAACCTATCCCAAAAACGTGTAAAAAACAGTGGATCCCATGTCCCATCGTGGTCCATGGATGTCACCTCTTAGCAAAACCTATATGATGGATTTACCAAGTATGTTTTTCGGTTTGTTTGAGATGAAGCAGGAAAATGAAATCCATAATTAAACGACACTTTCTTTATATATTTATAGAACATTCAACTACTATATCTAAGAGGTAACTATCCGTTTTTGCTGCGATACCAGGCTTTTTGTATAGTGCTAGGTTTTAGGGCTTTTTGTATCCTGCTATGTTTTCATGCGTTTTATGTCGTTCAGGATTTTTGTATATTGCTTTTGTATCGTGCAACTTTTTCACGCTTTTTGTATGATGCTTTTGTATCGTGCTATGTTTTCATGCTTTTTGTATTCGACCACGATGGCCCCTCCTTGTCATCGGATTCCCAATTGTGTAATTGAACAGCGTTTTCTTCCCCAGATTTTAATAAATTCAATTCTGGTCTGCACAATCTTGTGGGTCGAGCACAATGGACATAGAAGAATACAGATTATGTTTCCATCGCATCCTTCTTCTTATGTCCGGGATCTGGATTTTCTAGGATTTATCCTCTGTCTTGAATCCGTGGCAGCTGCAGAGGCTTTTGTCACGTCTACGTTGGCATTTATGTATCCAAGCCTTTTGTATGCGCCAAGGTTTACAATACTTTTGAATCCGCCTCTATCCCTTTCAAGTTTGAGGTAGTAATGTATTTCTTAGAGATTTCAATCCTCCTATGTTTCCACGGTTTTTGTATCCATCAGTGGCCATCCTCTGCGTCATCTTCTCCGCGAGAATTTGAGTTGAAACCAGTTACCACTTTGATCTCCATCCCAGCTGTGTGATTGAACAATCTCTTCTTGTTGTTCCGGCAAGTTTAAAGGAAATTCTAGTTCTTCTGGTTCAGGCAAGTTTAAAGGATATTCTGGGTCGGACAATCTTGTGGGTCGACCACAATTCTGGTTCGGACAATCGTTTGTCTGGTTGGAGCACAATTCTGGTCCGGACAATGCATCACATCCCTTCGTAGGTCCATGATCTGAATTTTCTAGGATTCATCCTTTGTCTGGAAGCCAGGGCAGGCGCAGTGGTCGTAGTATTTTTTGTTCTTCTTTTAATTACTTTCCATAACTCTGTTGAAATATGTTAAAAGTTTTAATTCCTTCTTGACAACTAATACTCGCCAAAAATATCGTTGCTATTGATAATTAATTTATTTTAAAATTCACAGTAGTAGTGGGCCAAACAAAACCCAAGAAAGCCGTGGCTTCTTCTTCAATACCTCATGGCTCCTGGCTTCTTTTTCGCATAATTTTTTTTTTCCATGTGTCTATGCTGGCGCTAGAGCCATATTCAATAATGCCATTCATATTCAATAATGCCATTCATAAAGAAGACTATGCGAGGGAGTTTTTTTTTTTTTTTTGGTCTCCTTTAACTATTGTTTCATAAGTCTTTTGAAATATGTTCAACGTTTTGAGTTCGCTCTTGAAAATTCACGTTCTGAATTAGGTTATTCTGCAATTTACATACTACTCCTCGCTCTTCGCTCTTGTTGTTGCCTCCAGGGCCGCTTATGGTAAGTTGTGGTTTGTACTCGCAGTGAGGCAAAAAATCCAATGAAAGACATTTAATAGACCGAATTCATATCAACTAGTCTCATGCTATTTATTTTATTTACTATGGTATCTCTTTGATCACACAGTACCAAGCTCAACATCACCCTAGGGTGCGGTATTTGCATGGGAAATAAAGAAGCACTATCACTCAAAAATGTTAATGTAGTGCCATGCGGGTTTTCAAGGACGACCACTAGGGTTCATCCAAACTAGTATGTTAGTATTTACTTTAGTTAGCATGGTATCTCTAGGATCACATACTCAAGCTCACATTTACATTAGAGATCACCAAACGGTGTCGTATTCGAATGGAAAACCAGGAAATATTTTCCACACGAGAAATGTTACTGTAAGGCCATGAGTGTTTTCAATGATGCCCTCTAGGGTTTGAAGCTGGTGTGTAGATAGAAGAACATTAAGGTATTTTTCTTAATTTTGATTTACTTAACTGCAATATATATCTATCTTTATTTCTTGAAATTTTGGTTTATAAATTTATTTTTTACTAGGCAAACTTTTTATTTATTTTTTCAATAAATTGGAATTATGTGTAAATTTAGAAGTTCTATTTATAAGTGGGTCACCTTGTTTAGTGGACCCACTTGTGAAGATTTATTTTGAAAAAATGCTTAATGGTTTTTTTTAAAATTCAAAGTGCAATGGAAAGTGTGTTCATTTCTTGTTTCCAATTATATTATTATTTTAAGATGACCTCCCATGTCTTGGGTTTTTATTTTATTGGACATTTTAAGGTGATTTGGCATGAGGTTAATTATGATATTATTGGATTATGGTTGAATTTGAATGTACGCTGTAAATATTTTAGTAATATTTAATAGTTTCAAATTCTAAATACCTTTTTTAATGTGATTACATTTTGTTTAAGCTCCCAAATTAACATAAAGATTACCTTCAATTTATATCACTATTTTTATTAAGGGGAAATGATTTTATTTTATATATTCATATTTATTTTAGTATTTTATTTATTCACTTGTGTTTTTAAATAATGATTATGTAGCTTTAGTTTAAGGTTTCTTTCATTATGTTTTTGATTGCTTATTTGTTTCTATCAACATTTAGCCTTATTAAGTTGTTGGGCTCTGATCTACCAATGTGAATAAGACCTTAAATTTAAATCAATCAGGGTCAGTAAGGTTTGAGGCACATCCAAGTTTTAGGACATAGAGCTAGACTTGTTTAGAAAATTTAATTATCTGTAAATTAAACCTACTGACAGATGAAAAATACTGTAACTTGCAGATACAAAAATCCTTTTACAGGGATAACTTCATCCGTTCCTTTTCAAGTACACAGCAATCGATTTATAAAAGCAATCTATTGATGAAAGGACTAAGGTAAAAAGCAATTAAATAACATCTATAACCCTAGGATACACACTACAAGGTTCTGCTCAGTTTTCCAGTGTTGTATGAACAGTTATCAATTAAATTCCTTTACAGGAAATTATTCATAATTCATAATTGTTTTCTTAACACTTCTCATTTAAACAAACAACATTATATAGTATACAAAAGTCGTGGTCTGAACCATCAATGCCTTCAGTAATTAACCGGTAAAAGAACAGAGTTTATCTAATAATGCCAGTGATATGCAGCACATTGAAATCGTAGCTTGAACCATTAAATGAGAGAACAGAACTGTAATAAAATCGATTTGAAACTAGCTGAATTCGTTCTGCAATAATAAATTAAAAACTACAGGGATTAACACATACCAATTGCACAATCTAAATTGCCTGCATCAAATCAAATCGCTGCAAACATTCAAATCACTACACCGGCAAGTAAAAGAATCTGTAAACTCAATAATGGGGGCCCTCCACTGCCTCGTCCACACACCAATTGAAGATTTATAGAGCTTAAACTCTGAATATATTCACCATCAAATTGAATACACAGTAATGAAACCACGCAGTTCAGAAGCAAATGTGTTCTTCCCAAAATCGTGATAGTTCTTCATTGTTTTGTGAAGTATTTATACAAATTCGAAATAAAACTGGAAATGCTATAATCCTGTAAACTAATTAATGAGCATAGCCATCAATATCCTCATCAGAATCGTGAAACTCAACAAAATCAAAACTGTCCCTTCTTTTGTGCTGAACAAGGCATAGGTGGCCGCCTTTGACTGAGGTTGACTTGACATCTGTAAAGGCCACATCACTGATCTGTTGAATGTTCATCCATGCTTGGACACTGAGGATCTTTCCTCTATTTTCCAGTTCCTGCCTAGTTGTCCTGCAAATGCTCAATCTTGGAGATAATACAGGAAGTTAGTACATCCCGTAATCTAAGTAAAAATCTTAGTTAAAATGCTTAAAAAGTCTCAAAACTCAATTTATTAGACAGTAATGACATTATACCTCTTAACCAAGGTTCATGGGTGATCTTTAAAGCTTTTCTAATCAAAATGAAGGTTCTATAAAGGGAAATGAAGGATATCTAAGTGGCAAAAAGAGATCAAAACGGTGCCCAACATCTCCCCCAAGAGGAAACTACTGCATGTCCTCATGCCAACAATTTTGACCCTATTCAAAACCAAAATTTTTACTGCTGATCATCCTGCTGCTAGTATTCTGTCTTTGATGATGCATCTGTTGAAGCCCGAGATGCATAGAGGACCTTCAGTCTTTCATACTTAGCCTTATAAACCTTCCTTTGCTTATACCATCTATATGCTTGTTTAGTGATGCGTGTCCTCCGAACCTTCAGCTTCCAATTGACTTCCCTTAACTTCTCATTCTTTTGCTCAAGTTCTTTTATTTCAAATTTCAGTCTCTTAATCTCTTTATTGTTTTTAGAGGCCTTCTTTTTCTTCATTTTTATTAGAAGCTGCTCATAATTTGCATCCATACCCAACTCTCCATGCTCTTCTGTTGAATATTCTTTTTCCTCTTCCATAGCTTGCTGCTCTGAGAAAAGAGAGCTTGAACCTTTGGGTAATTTCTATCCAAAATGCTTTTCTTTTTCCTTCTCTTGCTGGTCTAAGAAGAGGTTGATCCTTTTTGTCTGTTTGATCACCTCATCAGGATCTTGGATATCTTGTTCTTTTTTAGCTGCCGGATCTTCTTCTTGACTCTCCAAGGTTTGTATATGTTCTTCATCTTCTAATGCTGGTTGGCTTTGAGCTTGATTATACTTTCTTGGCTTTCTCTGGTAGGTGGTGAAGATTTGATCCTGTTTTTGATACTGTTTTTCTTTCTTCTTCACACTTCTAGTTTGTATCCTTCTCTGAGGCTGTTTTGAACTTGCTGCCTCAGAGTTGTCCTCATCATCAGTAATCAACAACAATTCCTTCTTTTTCTTCTTCCCCTTTGGTGGTTTTGAGCTTGTTGCCTCAGGGTATGTTAGCATCAACAATTCATCTTCCTTTGAGCCTTCTTTAAGCAATTCTTCCTGCTCTTCAAACTGATCGTGAACTAGAAATCCTGACCATGTCAAATTCTGTCTTTGTAACTCATGCTGGATGATGATTTTAATAAGTCCACAGTGAAACAGGCTTGTCATATTGTCTTTTGGCCGCCTTTGGACATCTTTGGCCATCTTAGTCAAACTCTGGAGCAAGAAATAAGGCATATTGATCTCACATTCACCTTTTAAATGTTGTAGCATCTTGATGTGATAAAGGTAAACAATGCTGAATCTGCCTTCACAAGTAATAAATTTTTGAATGATGTAAACTATTTCATCCCATGGACGAACTAGCCAGCTTCTTGGTATCCCTTTTTTCCAATTAACTAACCCTGCTCTTGACCTACACAAAAATGGCATCCATGCTTTCTCTTTAAATTGTTTAGTCTTGAAAAACCTTTCTCCTTGCTGTGGCAGACCAGTAACTTGAGCTAGGATGTCTTTTGACAGTCTAAATTGCAAGTTCCCCACTCTAACTCTTTCTCCATCAAAGGCTTCAGCAAAAGCTAAACTAGCCTACTCACTATGCCCATTAAATTTTCCAAAGAAATTTACCCACTGCTTATTTTCAAATATCTCAAGGAAACTTTCATGAATATCATTGGGATTAAATGTTGCTGGTTCCAATCGAGCTGACATTTTGTGTTTAAATTGAAAATAGGAACCTTTCAACTTTTAACTCTGTCTTTGCCTTCCTATATCCTCAACAATAATCTGTAATTGGTGAAATTTAGCTTGGTCTGGGAAGAGTATTCAACAAGGAAAGGGTTTAAATCTTACCTCTTCTCTAGTGCAAGCGTTTTTACTTCCTCCTGCTCGATTTCCACAGAGATTGGAGCATTCACGACGTCCCTCACACTGAATGTCTTTCCTCCTGCGCGATTTCTTCAGTAGATGGTGTCTGCACACTTTCTTTTTACTGATTGTCTCTCTTCCTTCTCGATTTTTTCGGCAATGTAATGTCCCTCTTGTAAACCCCTGAATGCTCTGTAAAATTTTGAATATGTCGTAATTTCTGATTGTCTATTGTACTTGTTCTCTGGTGGGGAGCTCAAGGCCAAGGCCCCACCAGTAGAACCTTATATGTTAAAGTAATTTCCTAAGTGAAAGAATTGGGAGACTAAGACAGGGATGAACTTAAACGATGGGAAACTACATCTACTAGGAGAGGGCAAGGTTAAAATGGTGAGTGAGTCTCGGGAATTGGATGAAGGAGTACATATTTTTGTTTTTCTAAAACCAAAGGACTTACGTGTCATCTAAGGTTAAGGTAAGTCATAAGTATACTGACATGCCTACTGGGTTTCAAGGATGAATTCACCTAACATATCTCAAGAAAAATCCTGCGCCACAGAGTTCTCCCTAGGACCTAGATCAAAAAGCCGAAGCTTTATCTTAAGAAAACATTAGTCGTCTCAAAATTTATAAAAGTAATACACCTCAAAAGGTTTAACTACAATATCTAATCCCAAAAGGGGATTTAGGTAGTGACTTACCTTTCTAGATACATATTATGCTTTATAAATACATGAAAGGATACATACATTATATATATATAATATCCTTGGAAAAAGGGATCTATGAACAAAAATGCAAATAAAAATGCCTATAACAACCAATGGAAAAGCCATGATTCCTAATTAACTAGTGTAGAGATACATTGTAAAGAAAGTTATCATATTATATATATATATATATATAATAACAAGTTTAAGAGGGATTCACATATTTATGAGAAAAGGGAGTATGTCTCCAGAATTCCGTTCAGTAACCAGAAGGAAACTTGTAAGCATAATTTTGCCACTTGTCTCTTTGGATCTTTATTTCAAGCAAGGTTGGTATTAAAGATAATTTATTTCCAGGACAAGCTCCTAGAAAAAATCGGCTGCCACTGATTTCATGGGATTTGCCGCAAGAAAAGGGGCGAAGGCCGTTAGAGAAAATTTAATCCTTCCTATTCACTTGGGCGAGATCTCCTCTTTTAGAATTACTTCATAAAATGTAGAGGCAACGCGATAGGAATGCTTATTTCTTGGAAGGAATAATGGCAAGTACTCTACCATATGGCACTAATTAAGGAGGTAACTCGGGGCTTGCAAAAAAGTTAAATGACAAAGGGTTTGCGATGGGAGGGGACACTCTCTTTTTTTCTGGGGAATAGGAAATGGAATGTTCTTTGAGGGAGAACTCGTGCCTCTAGCCTCAAAGGGATCTCCAAATCCCTATGTGAAGGCAGAGGAGTCCAATGGTCCAGGATCCTGTATGCCGAGTGAGATATAGGTTCTGATCGATCGAAAGTAGGAAAAAGGGTGAATAGTCGTCTATTAGATGAAGGCGCCCCTATTTTTCTGTTTGCGTGGGATCGCCTCACCAAAGTATTGGCGTTTGGTCATGACTGGTAAGTGTTTTTTTTTTTTTTTCTGCGAGTAACTGGATTTTTTGAACCGTAAGCAATGATGCTGCAATTTCTTTTACCTGCACGTAAGCTCTTTGATAAAAACCATGGGTTGCCTGCAAATTTTATATTATGCACAATCTTGGGTCTGCAATTCGATTTGAAGGGGAATAACGATTTCTTTTTATCTTGACCTCGGACCAAATTCTCAGTAGCTACATTTTATTAGCCAAGTATGTTTTTATTGTGTAAAAGCTAGCAGATCTGGTAGAAATCGTTCTACTTAAGCCTACAATACATTCATGCGATTCAGTTGATGACGAGTTGCCCGCATTTTATTTATTTAAGAGATGGATTCTGTTTATACATTTTATAGGTTTAAAGATCCCTGCGATTTCTCTCAGGCCGATTTTGTGAACCTTTACACTTACCCAAAATAATCTTTTCCTTGATCACGGACTGATGTGTGTTGCTTGGTAGGTATGATTCCTGGATCCATCCTTTAATGGCTAGTAGGTATAGATGATATGGGTGGCATATAATTGGAATTTTTTTTTATAAAGTTTTCGTTGGACTATAGATCTGAGGTTTCAAATCTGGACTTATAACTTACTGTATGATCCATACGACAGAGATCGTGTTCTTTTTTATATGAATTCATTTATATAATTTCTGCCTTTGTTTTCAGGAGCTAAATATATAAAACATAGAGATGTCAATACGACTAAAACCGTGTCTAATATGGATCTGAATTTTATTACTTGTGTATATAGACCCATAACCTGTGTAGGCGTTCATATGGATCCTTCTTAGCAGTATTAGAGGTAGATTTGGTATTCATGTTGTTTGGACCCTCGCATATGTTGTTTTATCATTAGCAGTGGCACATAGTCCTGGACTTCTATTAAATCGGATCACTGGAATTAGAGGTATTCAGGATGACTACATGGGGTCAATACAATCCAGGTGAGCTAGTGTTTTGTTTAAATCAGATTTGAATCACTTGTTTTACTGCACTTATAGACCCAACGTTGTGGATTGGGTATGTCTAGTTACGGGATTACCTACAACTTATGGATTAATCCTAGCTTGTTTTAGAAGAGCACAAAATGATAGATTGTTCGTGAGAACAAAATGGTAGGATGATAAAGATAGCAATAGTGTATCAACATCTTAAAAATACTTTGTAAAGAGGGAGTCTTGGAGACGTACATAAATGTATGACAACAGTTTTGTTGTGGATTTAAATCTTTAATGAAATAAATGTCACAGAATGTGACAGTTTGGTGGACGTAACCCATGAATTGGGTGAACCACGTACATTGGTGTCCTTTCGATTTTGTGTCTAAATGTTGTATCTTCCTTGTATTTCATTAAGTATTTCTAATGTTGTTGCACAACTGATTTTTAATACCTTAGAATGATAAACTCATTAGAATGATCATGAAGACATTTGCGCCAACACTACTAATATCTTGTGAATTGAAGATTTCAATGGTATGCCATGAAATGGACAGTCCTTAATTATAACATCTTTGCTTCAATGGGATGGTAACGTGGTAACTCTACACCCTTGCTAATAGACACGTTGTGGTTAAGGGTTAATGATTGAAATTAACTAATTGTAATTCATTTTAGAGGCACATAGTGTAAGAGTTACAATTTAATGTATGCTGAAATGTCTTTAAATGGGTACATTATAAAGGTGATAGTTTAAGGAATGACACTAAAGTATAAATAGTGTATGTTGTTGTACCTTAATAGGAACTTTTTATTAATTGGGGATGTTACATGTATGATATGATTAACGGCCTAATTATGTGATGAGTGTTCATCTCCAATGCTACTGACCTGGTGGATGGTTGAATTGTGTAGAGTCAAGATTGGAATTATTGAATAAGCTCTCTACCTAACATTTTAAGCATATACCAACATTTCTCTTGTTAATAATTGGTAAGGGTTAATGTTAATACAATTCACTCACAACATTTCAGTGATCGATTTTCACAAATGTGTTTTTCTTTAGTTTTTCTTCCATGATGTTATGTTTTTAAGGATGGTAATTCAAGGATATTATTAGCCTTTCAAAGGAACAAAAAGAATATTCTCTCTCATAGGCATGGGAACATCACAAGCAAATAATGTATTCACACTTCCTGTAACTCACGGCCCCTTCTCACTGTCAAATATCTTCACATAGCAGTCGATTTTGCAAAAGCAACAATTGGACTCGGCCTCAAAGAAAATGACCAAGTCGTGGTATATAATGCAGAAATCAATCTTATTTATATGCTGTCGTGGGCATCATTCCACGTTTTTCTTCCATATGCCATTTTCCATCTGATCATTTACTTAGGAAAGGAAAATAAAATTAAGGTTTTGATTTATAAAACATTTTAATCTCTTTATATGCCCACATTTAATGCACAAATTGCAATATATACTTCAGTTCTTTGCATACCCAATGTTTTTAATAAACAGGCTGTAATAAAAGGATTTTTCTCTTTAAAATAAACCTTTCCCCTTTATAAAAACTGTGCTAAAGATATATATGACCTTGTTTTTTTTTTTTTAAGTTCTATATATTACCTAATGCATGATGCACTAAATATATATAAAAGAAACTTTCGGAATTCCTTTATGTCAAAATATTTCACTTTTTGCTGAGAAGGAGAACCTGTTTATCTTTAAACCAAGAAGAAAACTCTGCCTGTAAAATGCAGTATGTGTCCTATAGAGTGCAGTATGTATCCTGTAGAATGTAGTATGTATCCAGTAGAATGCAGCATAGACTTTGGCCATTTACAATTTTCCTTGGGTTTGATCCTGACAACCATCTTGACCTCTAGGGTGGAAAATAAAGTGCCGGTAGAGGCTAATGGAAGGTAAGTGAAGTATTGGCAGAAACTAATGGAAGGTAAGTAAAGTAATGGCAGAGAATTATCAGAATAATGAAAAAAAATAGGCAGTCAAGCTTTACAATAATTGGTAATATGTCATCACTTAATAACAAAGAATTCTGAAACTTTTTAAAACATAAAACTATAAATCCTTACAGACTTTGCTTGATATCCCTATGTGATGAAGTTGGCTTGTATTCTGATTGTCCTTTTGATGTCTTTTGTTTGCTGCTATCTCAAATTCCTTCACCTTCACTGAAATTCAAGTCCTTCTATAGATCTCTTCTGCCTTACTAGAAGTCAGGTCCCTCTGCATTTAAAAATCTCTTGTATTGCTGGTAATCAGGTCCCTCTGCATGAAAAATCACAATCCTCTGCATATGGTAAAGACTTGGAGGGTTGTAAAGAAGTATGAAAATGGTTATCCCCCTCACAGGCCTACATTTTGACTTGTCCTCAAGTCAACAAGATCTTCATTATTTGGAAAACAAAACAGGAAATTGGAAAAAAATATATTTTTGTGAATTTTTAATGGCCAGGCAAACCTGGTTTTCCACAGAAAATTCAAGTTTATATTGTGCCAGTGAACTGGTTTTCACAACTAAACTTCCTTTTTTTCTTGTTGTTATTTTTTATATTTTTGTTTTCTTTTTCTTTAAATTTTTTTATTTTTGTTTTATTTACTTGCTATATCAGCTCAGGGTGATTCCATGAAGATGAGTAACACTTTTTGGCCAAATTTGGTGATGAAAACCTGATTTTTTACTCATGTGCTAGATAGAAGCCCTCAAAATGCATATATGCCATGTGAATTTTGACTTGCAGTAAAAAAACAAATTGTAGAATATTATGTTGGCTTCATAGTGATATTTTTTTTTAAATATTTCGATGTCATTTAATGTGTGAATTTTTTCATTTAATGAACTGTGTGACCTTAAAAATTTGAAGAAGCTAATAAGTGGCTTGTGTCCACATAGAGTAATTCAATCTTGCATTAATAATTTAAAAATAAATAAATATATGAGCATGATCTACATAAAATGCAGTGTGATGCGCATATTTTTTTGTTAAGTATTTTCGCATTATACAATTATTTATTATTTTTCGAAAGTGACCACATTCGATTTCAGCATCGTTTTAAACACATATTTGTCCACGTAAAGGAATTTTTTCTATTTTTTCAAAAATTGAAAAACCAAAGATACCCTTTTGAAGAGGACACGTCGATATGTGATGTGTGCATTTTTAAGAATTTTTTGGCTGTGTATTTTTAACTCTGCGGATTTTTCTTTGAGCTGCTTCGAAGTTGTAGTGTGGTTTTCTAAGTATAAGTTTTAGAAGTAATTAAAAAATAAATTGCATATGAATGCCAAAATGCGTGTATGATACCTCAATGGATAGAAGATTTGTTGGGGAATTTATGGGTATCAACTCCGCTCAGTTATGTGCTAGGAATGGCAGGGTTTACACCTCTGCAAGGCACAGGAAATTTTTCATTTGTTTGAATGAGGGTTAAGTCTGTTTTTTTAAGCCCTCGACCGAGGTATTTAAATATCTCGGTCGAGGTATTAACAATACCTCGACCGAGGGTTTGTAAATCCCTAAATACCTCGGTCGAGGTATTTAAATAAATCGACCGAGGTATTTAGATACCTCGGTTAAGGGCTTGATAAAACCTCGGTCGAGATATTAAGACCTCGGTCGAGGGCTTAACAAGCCCTTGACCGAGGTGGGTTTTTCTGTTTTTGCCGAAATGCGCTTTCCAAAAAGTGTTACCCAGGTCCGCGGATTCACCCCTCAGCTAAGGAGCAGGTGAAGGAAAAACACTGATGTGTCTATCCAGCACTTGCATTTCCTTTTGCTGTGAAATGTGTTGTATAAAATCTGCCTTGTTGATAGGTTTGTTGTATATCTTGAGCTGGTGGCCATTGACCAAAAATTGACGTGCTTCATCATCTATGGTTTGAAGTTTAACTGAACCATTGTCATAGACATCAACAATCTCATATGGACCAAGCCAATGAGTAGTGAATTTGGCTCTGAAATCTTTAAACTTTGAGTCAAATAATAATGCCCAGTCACCGATGTGAAATTGCTTCTTTTTGATAAATTTATCATGCCATTGAGCTCTCTGCTGTTGGATCAAAATATTGTGTTCTATGGCAGCCTGTCTTATCTCATCTAGCTGGTTCAACTGAAGTATTATTTCTTGCTAATCCTCAGAAAGATCCATGCCTAAATCTACTGCTAACTTGAAAGTATGAATTTAAAACTCTATAGGGAGGAGTACTTGCTTACCGTAGACAAGCTGGTAAGGAGAAAAACCAGTACTGTTTTTCCAAGTGATCCTATATGCCCATAAAGCTTCAGTAAGATTTGTTGACCAATCCTTCCTATGCATCTGAACAGTTTTGGTGATGATGCCTTCTAGGGTTTTGTTTGTAGATTCCACTTGGCCATTGGCTTATGGATGGTAAGGGGTAGACTTTCTGTGCTTGATCTTGTATTTTTCTGCTATCTCTTTCACTAATTTGGAAGTAAATTGGGCACCTTGATCAGTTACAATTTCCCTAGGTACCCCAAATTGGATAAAGATCTCCTCAAAAAGAAAGTTTACCACAGTCTGCTCCGCGGCTCTTGGTAAAGGCTTGGCCTCTACCCACTTAGTAACATAATCCGTATAGACCAAAATATACTTCTTCCCTTGTGATGGTGGATTAATTGGACCAATGAAGTCAAGGGCCCACTTTTCAAATGGTTCAATGAGGATTTGGGGATGGAGTGGCATTTCATCAGACTGGATTGGCCGGCCCATTCGTTAACAAGTATCACAACTTCTAACATACCTCTTAGCATCCTTGAAGATAGTAGGCCAATAATACCCCAGATTGAGTATCTTGTATGCTGTCCTTTTATCTGCAAAATGAACACCACACGGTTCGTCATGACATGCCTTTAAAATATCTAAGATTTCATCCTGTTGTACACATCTTCTTATAATTAGGTCATATCCTGTGTAAAAGAGGTCTCTACTAACCCATATATGCCTAGCACTTTGTTTAATTATCTTTTTCTTTTCTTTAGATGTCATAGATGGTGGTAATTGTCCTGATGATAAGTAATTGGCAATGTCAGCATACCAAGGAGTGATAACAAAAATTGCAAACAGATGTTCACCAGGAAAACTATCAGAAATAGGAACAATCTCACCAGTATTGTGTAAACGAGACAGGAAGTCTGCCACTTGATTTTCTCGTCCAGGTCAATCTAGAACAATGATGTTGAATTCCTGCATTAATAATAACCATCTAGTAATTCGACCATTAGTGATAGACTTGTTCATTAAATATCGTAAGGCTGAATGATCTGTATGGAAAAAAATTTCATAACCTATTATGTAATCACGAAACTTATTTACAACATGAACCACAGCCAACATTTCCTTTTCAGTGACTGTATAGTTTAACTCTGCAGGTGTCAGATTTTTACTTATAAAATAGATTGCATAAGTCAAAGTATGTTCTTTCTAGCCCAATGAGGCCCCTATTGCAGTAGCAGAGGCATCAGTAGAAATATGAAAAGGTAATGCACAATTTGGTCCCCTTAAAATGGGTGCAGTTGAAAGCTTCTCCTTAAGTGTCTGAAATGCAGATTGACAATCAGTATCCCAATTAAAATTCACATCTTTAGAAAGCAATTTGAATAATGGCAGAGCTATCTTACTAAAATTTTCAATAAATCTACGATAATAGCCTGCATACCCTAAAAAGCTTCTTACATCTGTTTGAGTTGTTGGTTCAGATAAATTCTCAATTATTTGAATTTTAGCAAGGTCAACCTTTATTCTAGATACATAAATGTGATGCCCTAAAAGATTTGAGTCAACACATCTTTTTAGAATTTTCTCTAGATTTGCCAAGGAATCCTCAAAGTTACTTCCATACACAGAAAAATCGTCCATGTAAATTTCGACACACTCATGAATTAGGTCTGCAAAGACGGCTAGGACTGCCCTCTGAAAGGTAGCTGGGGTGTTACACAAGCCAAAAGGTAAAACCTTGTAGGCATAGGTGCCCCAGGGACATGTAAAGGTGGTTTTGTCCTGGTCTTCTGTTGCAATACTAATTTGATTATACCCGCTGAAACCATCTAAAAATGAAAAGTATTCTTTGCCAGCTAGGGTATCCAACACCTAATCAATGAAAGGCAATGGAAAGTAGTCTTTTAATGTTGCCTTATTTAATTCCCTGTAATCCACACATATGCACAATTTACCATTCTTTTTAGGGACAACAACCAAGGGGGAAACCCATTGGCTGTCGGAAATGGGATAGATAAACCCTACTTTTAACAACTTTTGCAGCTCTTCCTTGACTATTTCTTTTAATATAGGGTTCATTCTGCGTTGTGGTTTTCTAAGTGTAATGTCCCTCTTGTAACCCCCTAAATCTGTTGTAAAATTTTGAATATTGTTGTATTCGTCTTCTGGTGAGGAGCCCAAGGCCAAGGCCCCACCAGTAAGACTTTGTAATTGATACTATCTAAATTTTCTTAGGATACTTAAGTGCTAGACGCAACTCGACGACGGGCTACTAAACCCATGAGGAAAAAAGAAAAGAAACGAATCAAAGAGCCTTTATTACGATAGCATAGCTACCGCATCCTACAAGGATTCGTGTGTCTCCATAATTAGCCTAATTAAATGGCTAGCTAGTTAACACCGAACGTAAGTGAGACATGATCTAAGAAATTTTCAATGATAGTGACCTTGACAAAAAGGTTGAGGGGCTAAACATAAAGTAGGAAGAGCCAAAGGGAAAACCATCCCAAAGAATTAATGGTTAAGAGACTAAATGATTTAGTTGCCTTATAAGTTAAGAAGAA
>LPNX010496083.1:58764-134224 GCA_001517045.1 Pseudotsuga menziesii | reverse complement strand
ATAGAGAAGTTGATCTGTTTGGTGTTTATAAAGCCCTACCTTAACATGGTTATTTGACGTGGAGAGCAAGGGAATGGTGGGGGCTCTGGGTGCTTGGAATACATGAGATGTCACCATCCTGAAGCCTGGGACAACCTGTCAAGCTCCCTACCTTCTGGAAAAAGTGACAACAATTATTGATCTGCCAAGAAGATGATTTTGACCAATTATTGATCTGCCAAGAAGATGATTTTGACCGTTGACTAACTTTTTTAAGCCCGGGACAACCTGTCAGGCCCCCTACCTTCTGGAAAAAGTGACAACAATTGTTGATCTGCCAAGATTTTGACCGTTGACTAATTTTTTTAAAGTATTGGCATGACGGTCATATGGGTGATCGTGGGACAACCTGTCGAGCTCCCTACCTTTTGGAAAAAGTGACAACAATTATTGATCTGCCAAGAAGATGATTTTGACCGTTGACTAACTTTTTTAAGCCCGGGACAACCTGTCAGGCCCCCTACCTTCTGGAAAAAGTGACAACAATTGTTGATCTGTCAAGATTTTGACCGTTGACTAATTTTTTTAAGCCCGGGACAACCTGTCAGGCCCCCTACCTTCTGGAAAAAGTGACAACAATTGTTGATCTGCCAAGAAGATGATTTTGACCGTTGACTAATTTTTTTAAAGTATTGGCATGACGGTCATATGGGTGATCGTGGGTGTAAAAGAGTTCGTTGACTAATTTTTTTTAAGTATTGGCATGACGGTCATATGGGTGATCGTGGATGTAAAAGAGTTGGAAGAGAATGTGTTTAGTGGAAGTTTGAAAAATTGGAAGAAATGATAAACTTGGCCATTCATTTGTTTGATAAGTCGACAAATATGGTGAAAAGTCAGATTTGGCTACGACATTAAAATCTCGGCAAAAACAAAGTGACAACAATTGTTGATCTGCCAAGAAGATGATTTTGACCGTTGACTAATTTTTTTAAAGTATTGGCATGACGGTCATATGGGTGATCGTGGGTGTAAAAGAGTTCGTTGACTAATTTTTTTAAAGTATTGGCGTGACGGTCATATGGGTGATCGTGGGTGTAAAAGAGTTGGAAGAGAGTGTGTTTAGTGGAAGTTTTAAAAATTGGAAGAAATGATAAACTTGGCCATTCATTTGTTTGATAAGTCGACAAATATGGTGAAAAGTCAGATTTGGCTACGACATGAAAATCTCGGCAAAAACAAAGTTAGAAAACGATAGAACAAAATTAAAATGTTGGAACATAATTAAACAATGAAACAAATTATAAAATGGCAAGTTTGTTGTAAGTTTATAATATATTTATTTTTGAAGAGGTGCATTGTTTGATGAAGAGACATATTGAAGACATTTATAAGCATGCTGAAAAGAAGAGAAAGAGTGGTTGTCGAAGAAGATGAAGAACAAGAAGAGACAAAGCAGCATAGAAGATTTCCAGATTAATAAACATTCAAGGGTGGGAGGGTCGAGTTAGGGCGGGTTGGTGCCCACAAGGGAGTAGGTGCTTCCTTGTGAGTTATAATTGACTAAATAGGGGTGTGGGTGCATCCTGATCAATGGGTGTTGATCCAAAAGGGAAGAAGACATATTCCTTCTATTGTATTTTGTAAAAACAAGTTTTGCAGATAATATAAAAGTGTTGGTGGTTTACCTTATTGGGTTCCACGATAAATTATTGTGTCCAAATTTGTTTTTACATCTGCTAAAGTGAAATAATTGTGTTTAAATTTGTGTCACTGATTCACCCACCCCCTTAGTGACAGGACCTGATCCATCAATATGTGTGTGTGTGTTCCTATACACCTGGTCTTCTCTTATCATTTGATGATAAGCATAGAATCACCACGATATTTTTTTCTTTCACTAGACCCAACAATAACCAAAGTGCACTCAACTCTACATAATTATTTGTGTTTGATCTGAGACCAACTTTGAATTTTATCTTAAGATCCTTTTACAAATTAAGTATTCCTCTCGCACCACATGTACTGCGATCTTCTTGAGTGCTCCATAAAAAAATGCCCAAGGAACAATCTAGTGTATTTTCTCTATATGCACCTGCCAACTTCTTGTTATCGCATTGCTTTGTAGAATTCAATGAAAAATTACAATATTTTGACCTGCACATTGGAACAAATAAGTGAATTTATCCTCAAATAGGCAGATATTCCTTGTTGTCTAGATTTGTCAGGCTACAATTAAAAGCAATGCCTTGTAGTCACATAAAGATGGATTATTACACCATGACTATAAACACTAAACCATCATAAATCCAACCTAATGATAATTTATACAAAATAATAATACAATTTATTTATATACTTCATACACAAAACTACATTATACTATTAAATACACAAAACTACATTATACTATCCATACTATTAAATGAAAATACATCTCCTCTTTACTTTTACAAAGATAACATCTCCCAACCTTACCTTGTTCTTCCTTTGCATCCGAAGTGCTTTATTCAAAAACAAAAACCACATTAGAATGCCTTATGAGAACAATAAAATTTCCAAATTACCTATCACCACCACTTAGATTCCTTTATAAAATATGTAAATAATAACTTTGGTTTATGTTTATAATATAAAGCATAATATGTTTATGATATATAATGTATTTTATCCATATTATATGATTAAGATTCATTAATAATCATTAAGTTTCAATAATCCATTTTATATTTATTATATAAATATATTTTATAATATTAAAAAAAATCTTTTCAAAATCATAGATCATTTATTTAACAGATCATCTCAATTGTTAAATGTGCTTTTATGTGTATCATTACATGTATTTGATCATTTGTTGAAAAGTCGTAATATTTATCTCTTCGTAAATAAATGATGTGACTTAAACAAGGTTTATTATTTTATTTCAGTTGCATTTTAATTTAACAAGAGTCACGAGGTCGCAACGTCACCGGAGTTACTAATAGTTATTGATATTGCTATAAAGCATAAGTTATTGATTTTTAAACATGACCCAAAACAATTATTTTGGCTTATGGTTTTGAAATAAACAAATGCAAAAAGAAAATGACGGTCTTCCAAAGATAATAACGAAAATGGAAAGTTATATGTATTTATTCATGAAAGAAACTTGAATCTAAATATGCTCTATAAGAGAGCTCACGGAAGTTGTGGAGCCTTTGCTGCCTCCCATGATGTAAACACTTTTGAGGCTGAAATCACACATCATGACTACAAATGAAAATCACGAGAACCAAGTCTTTGCCCACATTTAAAGGGATACAACTGAGTGATATTACCAGATGCAAATTACTTAATTACTTACTTCGAGTGGTAGAGGAGGCACTAGTAATTTGTGATAGATAAACTCGTCCACTTCTGCCCTTTGCAACTTTCCGTCTATAACAAGCACCTGTCCTCAAGAGCAAGCAAACCTTATTGACGTTCAGAGCAAAGGTAATTCACAATCTTTTATTTTATATATTTCTACTCCCGGGGAAGAAGCCGGTAAAAGGAGAATCACTAACTCTTTTTTCCTCCCTCTCAACTCTCTTACTCGCCTGCCTCTTCTATGCCCTACTATGGTCGCTTACTCGCGTGCCAAAATCTTTCAATGTGCTAGTTGCACGTCATAGGGACAGACTTAGGTAACTGTTATTATGTATATAAGAAATGATTACCACTATCAATGCCCCTCCCCTCCCTGTGTCAACCAACTATGCTAAACTGGGACTGATAGTTTCTTGGCAGACACTGCGTATATTTACCTTTCTGAATGGTTATGTATCGAGCAGAGTTATATCTTGGTAATTGCTCACTCCGGTATGAAGCTTTGTATGAAGAATGTTGCGAAGACAGTAATATTCATTATTTAGTGAAAAGCACTTGTTTATATATATATAAACACATTCAAGCTCGGAAATCTCTGTGGTGCGAAAATCGACGGTAAGTTATTACAATTCAGTTCAGCAGGTTTACAAAATATACTGAAAATATTGTGTTCAATTTCTTCTTCATACCAAAAGCAGCAGCGTCGTTCGTCTCCTAAAGCATCGTTTCTAATCCCAACACTCCATTGAAAACCGTCACCTTCGTAATCCCCTTGTTGTTCCCATTAACATGGACTATATCTAGAACTTTATCACATGAAAAGTCACTGGGTGGTTATGACTCTTCATCTCAAGGTCGAGAATCATCGGTTGTTCCTCCTTCGGCCCAACTGAAATTGGCAAAGCAAAATTGCCATAAAAACTGCAAGATATAACTGAGCATGTTTCTGTTGGATCGGTTGTTGATACTATAGCGGGAGGACATGCAAATATTTGTCAACCACATACATCTGGACTAGATCTTGATCGAGGAATAAGCCAGGTGGAATGTTGCATGTTTCTATCATCATCAATGTCAAGACGAGTAGGTTGTCACTAGCATTAATTGTCAGCAATCGATGCAGAGAAGAAGTTGCTTCGATAATGCAGTAGCCATTTAATACCATTCAACCATTAAATTTAGCTTACATCACCCCGCTGCCTATGCCTGGGAAACATTTCCCAAGACAGACGTCATTCATTTTTTACCCAATAAAATGTAGAATAAATCAATGATTTAAGAAACAATTTATTTTATTTTTACTTAGATTATGGTTTAACATTAGGTTTTCAAAAAATTCAACACGGTACATATGAATTAATCCGATCTACCGATTCATATATATCACCTACGGTGACATAATAATAGATGAATACAAATTCAATAAAATGGAAATTTTAATGTTTTTCAGGATATTTAAATATAATTGCACCGAGAGGTGCTCTACAACCCAGAATGGGGGAGATAGTTACATAACGTTACATAAATGTCAGCCATAAAAAATAAAAATTTTAATTATCCTCAAAAATAAATGTCGGACACAAAAACAACCTAATATGGGGGAGATGTTGTAATGTTCCTACCTAACAAAACAATAAAAAATAAAAAATTTAATTATCGACAAAAAACAATGTTCTAAAAGAAAAAACACAATCTCAGGAGATATTGTGATGTTACTATTTAACAAAATAATAAAAAATAATAAAATAGAATTATCGGCAAAAAAAATGTTGGTAGTGCACATGGTTTTAAAACCATGTGCAACGCCTCCTAAACAACCCATGGTTTTATTGTACATTCCTTGCAAATGGTTTTAAGACCATGTGCAAGGCCTCCTAAACAACCCATAATTAGTATTAAATATTAATAATAAAAATATTATATGTGGATCTTAAATAAAATGATGTGTCTTTTGGTGTGAATCACACTAAAGCTCTACGCAATTATTTAACGTCTACAGAGGTGTACATACCCTACCCCCTTTGGATTTGAACCCGTGACATCCTAGGAGGAAACACATGCTCTTAACCATTAGGCCCACTCAAGTTGTACTCTCAATGCATTATTTTTTTTTGTAAACTGCACAATATATTTTATTACAAGGGCAAAAAATTACATCCAAAACTCATGACTGTCTGAGGTTGAAAGAGGCAAAACCTCCTCCAGAGCCTCTCAAAAAATAAGACAACCTTCTAACCAGATTCACGCTGGTAATGTTCATGACTGATAAACAAAGAGACTGGGTTACAGAGAATCGTAAAAGACATACTATACTTTTGTATACAAGCAGAGCCAAGTTGTAAAAAAAGACATATAGTAAAACTAAACACGTAAACTATAACCATAAATCCTGCTATCGACATAACCAAATAAAACCCTGTTAAAAAATGAACATTTAAGCTGAGGGTAATTCTTCAGTGATGGGACAAGCCCGTCGTTCCTCCTACGACACAGTAGGCGAATTTGTGGCAGCAATTGGTGCCAGAATCAGAGAAGGTGGAAGATGCTCCGTTTGCGGGGTCGACAAGTCCTTCAGTCATTTGAAAAGAGGTTCCACTGTAGATGGAACCGGGAACGGCTTGGCACATGGCATTTTGGTAGAGCAGCCTGTTGCACTACCGCTACCACCTAGACTGGTTATGGCACGACCACCCATTTCCCTACCACTAGCACTGCCACCCTGAGCACCTCCCCCCGAGTTGTGGACGTTCAAACTTGAAATGCTTGCCATTCCTTTCCAAGAAAAGGATTTGTCCATGGCCTTGAGTTGAGCATCTATCTCAACGATTTTAGTCTTCATGGAGTGCACCGCAATCCGGGCTTCCGCCCAATTACTAAGCATGTCTTCTGCTAAATTGCAGAGCATATTCTTTAGCATCCAGTAGTGATTAATTCGACCGCCTTCCTCACCTGTCGAAAGCTTTTGGTTGAGCACCTTATTCTCCCAAGCTTCCACCAAAACCCGAACCCACGCAGAAATATGCGGTTCATAGTCCGCCGGAACGGGTGCACTGCAGCCCCTCTAGGTTTTGGCCCTTCCCGAATTAGCACGCCTAGGGGTACCTTGCTGGCAAGACATGGCCACAAATTTGAGCCTAAAACCAGTATGCAGAGGAGTGAAATCTCCATCGCGGGCTCTGGAACGCACAGCAGCAACAGCGAGTCTGTAAACTTCCCACCCGACTGCGAGCCAAATTCTGCTATCCTCCATAACATAAAACACGAGCTGAAGCTAAATTAACCGCCTGTCAATCCACGTATCAGTCACCATTAAACCTTGCAGACGAGCCATGAATGAGCCTAGGACAACGTACCTTCGCTAGCCCAGATCGCATGCTCCGAAGTGACCGGGGAAATTTCTCCCGAGCTCAGAGAATCCTGCGAAGGTTGACGGCGATCATGACCCGAGTGGTAAGTGTTCATCCTCACACATGCCAGAGGCGGTGGACGGAGAACCGGCCGAGTGTCGCCAGAGTTAGCCGGACAGGAGACGTCGGGATTATCACTCGCATCCGGGCAAGACAGATTAAAGCGGGCTGCCTGAGTCGGTGGCCGGAGAACAGGCCAAGTGTCGCCGGAGTTAGCCAGACAGGTGTCGTCGGGATTATCACCCGCATCCAGGCCTCAATGCATTATTAATAGAATCTCGATACATTATTATTATATTTAAATAAAACTTATTCATCTAATAATTCATTAATGCTTAAATCTTTGACCTGTTTTTTAATTGAAAACAATTTAAAGTCATCATTCACAAGAAAATAAATATTTTTCTTTTTTTATAATCTATATTAATAGAATCCTAATACATCATTATATTTAAATAAAACTTAGTCAACTAATAATACTTTAATGTTTAGATCTTTGACATATTTTTTAATGAAAAGACAAATTGAAAACAATTTAAAGTCATCGTTCATAAGAAAATCAATATTTTTCATGTAACATTAATTACTATTAACACCTAATTTAAACCAATACATAATGTAAACATTTTATAATATTTTAATATATTCTCGCCCTTCTTCAAATTAATATTAAACTAATTTAAAGAAAATAACTTTTCATTAATATACACCAAGTTTCACCATAACCATGAACAACACATCCACATAGCATAGACAATAGAATTTAAAACTCCTTCCGTTTGTATTGCTTTGCGTTTATAGTTTATAGAAATCTCAACAGAAGCATATTATAGATTGGAGCTTTGGCAGATAGAACCTTGAATGATATTAAATAAAAGAGTTGACCACGACGTCAAGTGCAATTTTTTTCTTGGTGAAAATTTGATTTCAAGGTATGTTGATGAATGAATATTGCGTTTCATTTAACCCCAAGGGTTAGCTCAATTGGTAAGATGTGCGCACACTCTCTCAGTTCGGGGAGAGGTCACGGGTTCGAGCCTTGAGTCCTTTGGGGTTAGGCCTTCTGCGAGGATGGCCGGCGGTTTATCACCTCTACCATCCACTAATGTGGGGAAGTATTACTGGGTTTCCCGTGCATATTTCCATATGAAAAAGAAAAAAAAATATTGCTTTTCATTTTGTTATGCTTACAACGAGTTGTTTATTTGATGTAGAAAATAGTATATAATTTATGATAATTAGTTTATTGTTTAGTTAATACCAAAATGATGTGTGAGAGACAATGTATATATATATATAATATATATCCCATAGGCATAGCTATTTGGTTGTTTAGGCTTCTAATTTTGTGGATTTTTCATAATATTATTAAAATTAAATTTTACTTCTTTGCATTATTCATGTATAAGATTTGTATAAGATTTCCTAATATGACACTGGGCATCAGGGCACTGGTTTTTTTTATACGAGTAAAAATTTTGTAAGCAAAATCATATATACCAGAGACCCTACCCTTCTTCTTTTTTATAACTAAAATTGGTAATTTCATATTTATCAAAAGTTGGAAAAGATCAGCAGATCAGTTTACAACATTTTTGTCATTGTTCCCCAGGGCACCTATCTTTTATCACCCCACTCCAAACAAATATAGAAAGTGTTAAAGAGAATGCATAACGTGAAATTAGAGAGTTGTATCGGCCATTTGCTCATGTCTCTCCTAGTATGAGGACAAAAAACGTTATGGTAATAGTCTCCCCAATCCAACTTAGCCTTTGAATCGGGCCAATATGTGAGTTTGATGCCATAGTCAATGGGATTATGTGCTTCATTAGTGTAGGCTTCCTTCTCTTCGCCGGGAATATGGAAGAAGGCCTTGCTCGTTGCTTGTAATCGCGCAAAAAGAGAGTTTGGTACTCCATGGTTTATGATCTGAAAGCAGTTCTCACCGGGGCATAAAAATTTGTGCAGCAATGGTGTCATATTGATCCTTAAGGCCCCTATGTTCTTGTTCCTTCTCAACTTGTCTCGCATACTCCAGTGGAACTGTTTGGATTCCACTCTCTGCCAAGGTTTGGACTCGACACGTGGTGGTTTATTATTCGTAAAAACATGGCATGTTTTCATTTGCTTGAAGGACGAACAAAATGAACAGTGTCTTTCAAAAGGCACTCTGGGAAAGAACGCCTAATGACGTAACTAGCAATTGCCCCAAGAAGGTGCAATAATACGCCGATAGGTTTTTGCTAGAGGATAAAAAAGATTGAATGCAGTAACTAAAATCGAGTTGGTGTAGACATGGCGTTGTACGTTGAGAAAACTAGGGTTCTTTGTTGTTTGTAGGCTTCTTCTATAAATCACAACCTTCTAGTAGGTGTGTTTTCTTGTAGGCATTCCCATTCTTCTCATTTCACCTTGATTTGGTGTTGCAAGTTTTCAAACACTCAAGATGACTCGAGTCAAAATCATCACTAGACTATTAATATAAAGTGGAGGGGATGCTCAAGAACTCAGTTAGTTAATGCAAAAAAACAGATGATATCAATTGTTGGTGTTTCTCCCTTACACCCAGGTTCAGACCCTTGTTTGTTTGTCAACAAAGTCAAAGATACTGGCCCGGTAGAGCAGGGCTCAGTCGGCAAGACCTACGACACAGATGTAGTCTCACCCGAGATATCTCAATGGGTAACTTCCGAAACTAGGTTTCTGAAGTTGGGTGGGGATTTCTTCTCTCACGACACCTTACCAACTCGCTTGAGCGAAGTTGGGGGTTGTACTTCCTATTCTTAGTGTGTTCATTCAAGATATTAATCTTCTTATCCGTCAACAAAGATTACAACAATTAATATAAAGTCTTAACACAAATTTTGTCTACCAACAGTGCGACACATGCATACAAACACTTATTCATAAAAAAGTGTTATTCACTCTATTAAGATCTACTTATTTGCACCATACATTAATTCAACATAAACATATTCATCAAATACACATAGAGACAACATTTAACCGGGAAACCCATCTGGGAAAAACCACAAAGGCGCTCTTCATCTGGCATGAGAAATATATAGAACCTTTAGTCTACGCACTCAGCTTGCAGACTTTGTTCTAGATATTCTCTAAAATCTATACAGCCTTCTCTCCTCTCATGATCTCTAGTCTTAGGTCTCTAAATTTTTCATCTCCTTCACCCTATTTTCAATTCGCACACATCCCGGATCGACTTTCTTCTCTATAACTCTACAACTCTACTTAGACAAGAGTCGGCAGAGACCAACCTGCACACAACTTGGTTTCTCTCTTTTATAAGCTCTTACATGTCGTAATCAACCGACTCTATTCTATTCTCCAAGAGGTTGTCATTCATATTCATGTACATTCAGTTACATTAACAATAGGTACTATCATCCCAAAAATACAAAGATGCTTTATTACCAAAGCATGTGTTATTCTAACTCGCTTCTTACCCACAATCAATCGAGTTGTCCTTTTCAATTGATGTACTTCTTCTTCTGTTGTGGTTCCTTCCATCGCGACTTCTCTCTTCGTAGTTTCTCTTCTGTTGTGAACTCTTCTTCCACGGCTTCCTCTGTCACAACTCTTCCTCCTTCACAACGTCCTTTATCATGCGACCGAAATCTTCATATTCCCAAGAAAAATTCTGGCCAAATTCTGTCGATATTTTCCTAGGGCCAACAGGGCCCCAACACTCACCTGTGGCTCATCCCGAGCCACACTAGTTTGAAACCTATTTTGTAACAACCTTACTTTGTAAATACTGAAGGTTTTCACTATCTGTGCGGTATCCTCTTGTACTTATGCTTCCTTGTTCCTCAAATTCTCCACAAGTTCAGATCTAATGTGTTATGAAGTTTTAAGTAATGTTGACTCTACCACTTGTCGCAATTTTTGGTGTACAGGTTGAATAATACATGTAACCCTTTCTGCCTCTGCCTGTAATTTTGTGACCTTATTAGTCTTCTTCTTCTGTTGTGTTTGCAGTGTTGTGATTTTTTGTTGTGCTTTCTTCATCTCAGCAGGCTTAGCCATTTTCTTTGTTAAGGGCAACTTACTCATTTCACTCTTTATTTGGTTCACCTATGTCTCCGCGATGTCCAACTGCTGTGTAGTTTTCTATAACTCTTCATCGTTGATCAGAGCTTCCTACATCTTAGAAACTTTCTTGATTTCCTTGGCACAAAGTGTCTCTGCCTCTTCCATTTTCTTCGCAACCTCTATTGTTTCTTTCCTTCTTTCTTCTAGTACCTTTGGAAGTGTACTAGGTGTCTCTTGTGCTTCCAACTCTGCAACATTTTTGCGGAGGTCCTCTGTTATTTCACCAAGTTGAAAGACCTTAACTTCTCCAACCATCTCATGTGTTATGCCTTCGTCTATGAAATTGCTGCAAGCTAATGTTATAGTCATGTCGATCCGGTGCATGTTCTCCTCCCAGGTTTTGGCTTTGTGCTTCATTTCTTTGATTTTTTTCTTCATCTTATTGACAGTCTTGTTCGATGCTCTAACTTGCTTAACCAATGTGCCTTCCCTGACCTTCATTTCTACGACTGCAACATTATGAATGGCATATACCTCGTACAACAGTAGCGCAGAGAAATATATAGTGACATGGGCCACACTTTTGGTCGTGGCATTTAAATATGTTGTCCCCAAGTCAAATGCTTCTCCCACTAGTTGAGTCTTTCTTGGAGGGACAAGTATCGATACACCATTCGGTCGCTCTTTTGACGAACCAACTAAGTCCTAGGACACCGGCAATTGTGATATGTAGTCGACCGCTACTCTTACTTCTTTTATTGTGTTGTAGAACCGTTGTAGTAACTCTGTAATACTACTTGTTAGTTTTGTTTGGAGCTCAACTATCTTCTTAAGGATTTGGGTGGATATTTCTTCCATTGCTTATGTTAGAAGGGTATAATCATCACTGGTAATGTCGACAAATCCTGATAATTTGTTAGCCTTACTTTTCTTATGCCTTGTATCAGACTGCTATGTCTGCTTCCTCTTATTTCCCACTCCCGATTTTGTTGGAGTCATGCTTGACTCATTCTGGGTATTATCTAGGTTTCACTCTAATGGGTTTTCTCCCTGTCCCCCATCCTTTTGTGTTTGTGAATCATCCTATCACTCCTCTTCATCTGGAGATAATTGATTGTATGCAACGGAGACTCTCCGTTATTCCTACCAATCTTGTATAATTTCCCCAACTTCTTCAGCTAATAGTTGATATTGTGTCGTAATCCATTGGCATTGTGGGTATTGTCACGATTGTAGCAGGATGTATCATCAAATGATTGCGTCCTTGATGTATCTGACGAGCACGAGACTAGACATTTGCTTTGCTATGAACAACTTGAACTAGTTCTTAATAGATCCGAGAAATGTTCACTTGATTGCTGCAAAGCATATTCTAAGGTACTNGATCAGGTGTGATCTCTTGGTTTAGCAGGAAGCAATCTTGTGTGGCACTAAGTACAGCTGAAGCAGAGTATGTCGCAGCTTGTTCAGCTAGTTGTGAGGTAGTATGGTTGTGGAAGCTACTGTCTAATTTATTTGATCTCTAGATGGATGCTACTTATATACATTGTGACAACCAGATTTGCGTGAAGTTGTCAAAGAATCTAGTGTTCCATGACAAGTCGAAGCATATTGAGATAAAGTATCACTATATCAGGTATATGGTGCAGAGGGGAGCAGTGAAGCTCCAGTCTGTTGCGATGGAGGAATAGATAGCTGATGTATTGATGAAGCCATTGGCTAGGGTGAAGTTTGAGTAATTTAGGGAGAAGCTTGGTGTTCTCCAGATCGAGGTTTCCTCCAAGCGAAAGTGATGAGTCCCATAGCCATTCTGACATGGTCAGAGGATTGGATCCTTCCATGGTCAGATGTAAGGGCTGAGCCATTCTGTCATGGTGAGAGGATTGGTTCCTTCCATGTCAGATATAAGTGTTGAATGTCATTCTTGGAATGGAGGTACCTTGTCAGTTAACAGGAACACTTAGTCCGGGACTGAGAGAGCCATTTTGACGAGTACGTCAAATGTAAGGGCTGAGCCATTCTGTCATGGTTAAAGGATTAGGTTCCTCCCATGTTAGATGTGAGTGTTGGCCATTTTTTCAAGTAGGACAGATGTAAGGTGTTGATGCCTGGAAATTATCAGGCGACAACAGTAAGGGATTCTCCCCAATCAACGTTCCCAACTAGCCCGTTGACTGTTTGGTATAGGGAATCCGTCCGGTTTGTGGTCCGGCTACCATAAGTCAAGTAACAAAACAAAAGGTTTTACCGGTTGCGGCCCAGTCCACCAAGTTTTTGTATTTTTTACTTAATGTATGAGATGCATATGCCTAATTAACCATGCAGGGTGATGAGGATGCAGGGAGCAGTCACAATGTGATGCGCAGGTTCTTACCTCTCGTCTTAAGGCTCACATGCATCTATATCATATATGCAGCCATGAAATGAACTAACTATCTACCTAACTATCTATCTATCCCCGGGGGGGAAACTGAAATTTAATTATGAGTAATGTAAAGTGTGCATGCAACATAGAGAGAAACTACAGTTAGTTGATATCTCTTCCCACAATGCATGAACAATTAAAGATATTTCAACAACCAGATAGCCAATTGTTTATGAATAACATTCATTACTCATGGTGGAAATCTTCATAAAATAAACCGGAGAACATTCATACAGGAACATAGGTTCAAAGAGTTAGAACGGTCTCACAGTTAATGGATACAAAGTTGAAAACGAAATAGTTCCTCTTCAACAAATCCATAGCACAACATTTGAATATTCCACCAAGCTTTCTCCAACATGCAAACTGTAATTATCTATTGCAAAAGGAAATAGTTCTTCTTACAATATGTCTTCACCAATCTAGCTGGGAAAAAATCCCCTTTTCCCTCTAAGCCTTTTACCTTTATACAAAAGGGTGAGACTGTTGGGCTGCCCAAAGTGACCTTTGGGCTTCCCAACCCCTCGTTTCCCAACGTTGTACTTTTCTTAAATGTTTTACAAAAAATAGTTACAAATTACAATAATGACCGATCCTTCATGAGGAGGGTCCCACTTGAGCATCTAGAAACTTCTTCCATGACGCAGCATTAGAGGCAATGCCCTCAAATGCGCAGGGTTCAAAAAATTGAATGTTGATTTCAAATTTTTCGGCCTAGTTCTTTATAGCCTCCACTCTGGCTGCACTTAACCGAAGCTAGTCTTCCAAGATCTGCACACTAACTGCTGAATGGCCTACTTCGCTTCTCAGAATATGGTCATCAATGGCCTTAATGTGATGCATTCTTGCTTCTTCATCCTGATGTCTTTTCTGCAACATCTCCATAAATGAATCGTGGTCTGGGAAATCATCCAGCCTCTTCTCGGCCTCTACCTGGCACCAGTTGTATGTGATGAGGACTCTTCTGAAGAATTCCGTGCAGGCTCCTTTCGTCTTCTTGACTGCTTTCTTGAAATCCTCTGCAGTGTTAATAGCAAATTCTATTAAGTTATAATCCCACTTGAGGGCTTGTTTATCTTTTGATGGCAGCTCTGCTGGAGTTTCTTCATTGTTTTCTAGCCTCGCCATTCTTGCAGTCAGGACCTCGAGGACATCTTGAGATCTGTCCACAAAGTAAGATGCAGTTTCCAAGATCTATTCCAATCGGCCCTCAATCTGCAACACTCTACATATCTCCTCTTCAACAGCAGTCTGTAGCTGCATCATCTTGGCTTTTTTGGCCAAGACATGCTCTTTGAATGGCTGGAGGTTAACCTGTTGTTCTCTTGCTTCCTCCAGAGCAGTGGTCAGAGAAGAAATCTGCTCTTGATGTTTCTCTCTCTGTTCTTGGGTGTGCAGATCATTGGCCTCCAAGAGGATCTTTTGCTGCTCTTCTAGATCCTCCACCTTTGCCAGTAGCTGTTCCTTTTCAGTTCTTAACTCTTGGTATTATTTCTGTACTCTCTCTAGAGACTCCTGTGTCGTTTCCAGCACTTGTATTTCTCCTTGGAGGGCCTGTACTTCAGCTCTTGAGGACTTCATTTCCCTTTGCATATCGTCATATTTCCTCTTGAGCCTGTTGCTTTCTTCCCTCTCTTTCCTCAATGTATCTTTCAACTGAGCAGAGGATTTCTTGGACTGCTCCAAGTCAGTTATTATCTTGCCTACATTATCCTCTGAAGCTTGGATAAATGCAGACCCGGCTCTTAGGGTGAATCTTGGATCTTGGTCTGTTCCTAACATAACAGCCGTATCCGTTATCATTTTACCAGGTAGACCTTCCGCCTCAACTTTCCTCTCTGTTCTCTTTATTATTCTCTTTGTTGCCTTATCATAATATACAGTGTTGAAATCAGGGATTTCTTCCCCTTTTTTCTGAACAAAAGGAACCAGCTTGAGAGTGGGGACCATGGGAGTGCTGGCAGCAGGTACTTGTGGGTCCTGAACCTCAGGGTTCTCAACATCTTGGGTCTGCCCTCCAGCTATGTCAGAAGCTGACTGTTCTGTCTCGATCTGTGTCAGCTTCAACCTCTCTGCCTCCTGCTTTTGCAGCTCCTCATCGAGCTTTCTCTTCGCTTCTTCAGCTGCTTCTTCTGCCTCTTTAGTTGCTTCCTGGGCTTTCTCAGCTGCTTCTTGGGCAGCTTTTCTTTTCCCTTCCTCTTCACTGTGCAACCACCCTGCAGCTTCCTATGCCAATCTCTGGGCTTCTTCATTTCTCCTTTTGGCTTCTTCCTCTGCCTTTTCCTGTTCATCCCCCTTCCCACCTTTGGTGGTGATAATTTTCTTGAATCTTCTCTTCAGTGCTGTCATGTTCAGGGCATTTCGGAAGACAGATTCTTCCCTATCAAAATGGTGGGTATATTTGAAATGCACCTTATTTTCTTTACAATGATCAGCCACTTTACCTTGGAAGTCATTTCTGTGATAGGGCATCTTGCCAAAATGGAATCTCACCAGCTCCTCTACGAATTCACCAGCTTGTTTCACCTTAGTGAACCTGTAGCTTCCTAGTCTGAAGGGCAAGGGAGGATAAGCAGTCTTCTTATGTTCGAACATGAAGCTGCCTATTCCATCCAAGAACACTTGTCTAACTGCCTCCTTATGGACAATGTAATCAGTTGCGTATTTTGGCAGTAGGGAAGGGGCTCTCGAGCCTCCAAACATTTTGAAGTGCATGCCATTTTCGGTCAAATAGTAGTCTGCATAGTCTTCTATTACTTGCATGGCCTCCTCCGACATACAATCACACTCTTTTTGGAAAATGAGTGTTTATAGTGGCATAATGAAGTGCTCACAGACTTCTCTGTAATGGCTGTGGTACTGGTGTGCCCACAATGGTCTATAAGCAGCATAGACAGGAATTCTTTCCCTGTCCCATATGCACCTGAGACCAGGGAAAGGCTGGTTGCATAGTATACAGTCTATGAGTATTGAACTCATATAAAATTCAGACCTTTTCTGGGACTCTCCTCCCAAGGCTGAGGCCAAGCAAGAAGAAAGATTGCTTGATACAAGGCTGGCCCAGTTGAAGATTGTCCCTTGGGTTGCCACATGAAAAATGATGGGTATCCACTCTAGCTTGAAGAATCTGCCATGAGCTCTCCCAAAGACCCTATTAAGCATCAGAGCTATAAATCTGTAGGGAGCCCTCAAGCTCGTTGTATCATACTCACCCGTGGGTCTGTATCAGTAATGTTTTCCCTGCAACAGCATTCTCTTAAGAGTCTCTACCAGGTCCATTCTAATGCTATTCAGCCAATCATCAGATAAGAATACTTGGGCTTCTGGTAGGTGATAATCCAACGCCACATATCTAGGGCTAAATGCAGCATAGCCCTGTCTTTCAACATTTTCCAGAATCATTGTGGTTACATCTGCCCGGGGCAGAATCCAGCCAATTACCTCAGAGCATGGGAACAGCTCTGGCCTGGTGGCGACCTTCATAAGGGAAGATCTTTCAATGTTTGCATATATGGACTCTTCTTCTAAGCCCATGTCGGGAACTTCTCTTCGGGTAATCAGTCTATAGATTTCCCCCCACTGGTATTCAGGTTCCAAGCCAGAAATGCATTTAGTGTCTTCATATACGTATTCTGTCTTGGTGACCACTTCTACTTCTGGCTCTTCTTCGACCACAGGGGCCTTCTTCTTTTGTCTCTTTGACATTGTGAGCTCGAATTCTTCCTGCCATATATAACATTGTAACATTAAGCAATTCCAGTTGCAGACACTTATATGACAATGTGCATCGTTTTAATTCTTTTATGTGTATCATGACAGCAATTAGTTAACGAAGCTAACATATGTGTATGACCTTACTAACAGAGCTATTGAAACATGATGTGCATTGTTCAGTGAATTAGTCTATGTGCAATCTATCATTTCTGTAGGATATTAAACAATTCTATCAATCAATTGAAGACGGCAATAAATCTACATTAATGCACAACAAATCTCGGCTCTCTGCGCACACCATGGTCACTTCGTTGTGCGGGAAAGACAGTGGAAGGCCACAAAATTCCAACGGCGTTCTAACAAAACCAACCCATGCAATTTTATGACTAACAGGCTAACAGCCACGACATATCCATTTCCCTCTGTCCCGGTATCAAAAACGACTGCGCGCGAAACGCCGCGGCGGAAAACCACTAGTTTCTAATGGGTAGGAACATGCAACAGGAGGGAAATACCCTACAAATCACCGGCAGACCATGACAACCCTTCCCCAAATAACATATCGCCACACAGGGTAGTTTGGTGCAGATGGCGTAACGGCTGTCTGCACCAAACCCCATCCGCTATGCGCAGGATCGCAACAAAGGCCGCGGGTAAATTTCACTCAATGAGTCAAAAACGCCCCCTCCCAAGATAGTTAAGATAAAAACCCCCAACTAAATAGGCATAGAAATTAACGGGACGAAGGAAATGGCCTCACTTAACACCCTAACCGTAGCAAACCATCAATCAAATACCTAAACGGAAACGGGAAAAGGCCAACGAGCCTACCTGGCAATGCAATGTGATCAATTGGGCAGATGAGCGGTCAAACGTCCACAGTCGAGCCACCTGGACGTGGGTACCAGCAACGGGATCCTTCGTAGCTCGTGAGAACAACACGCACGACAATGACAGTGCTCGACGGTTAAAAAAAAACAATAGAAAATACCCCTCGAATCCCGTATATATATATGGTCGTCACATGCGGCGGGAAAATTTGGATGGCGGACCAAGTCTGAATCGGAAGTTGAAAACGTACCTTCTTCCGCAACGGCGGGTGGTCAAAGGGCTAAGCCATCCGCGGAGAAACGCGTGGCGGGTAAAAGTTTAAAATATCAGACGTCGGAGAGTTTTCTAATCGGAGGTTGAAAGTATAACTCCTTTCGCAACGGCGATAGGCCAAAACATAACATCATCCGCGACGGTGGGGATAACCGGGAGTAAAGCCTGAATCAGAAGAAAACTATTGACATATCGGCAAGATTGGCACTTCCCTCATTCGCAACGGTGGAAATGTAAAGCCTCCCACCATCCGCAACGAGACTTAAGCCGGAAGCAACAACACTTAAAGGCTCGGAAAGTTTAGAGATTTGGTAGCCGCAACGGCAGACAAATAAAGGGTGCGGCCCTCCGCGACGGCGTGTTTAAACGAAACAACTTTTGCAGCCGCAACGGTGGAAGAAATGATCAGAAAAACTTCCGATGCAAAACCAAAAAGCATCCGACGTGAAAACAAAGAAATCAGAAAAATAATTGAAGTCAAACCGAAAATCTATCCGCAACGGCGAAAGAAGAAGTGACAATGGTTTCGATGCAAAACCAAAACCCAGCCGATTTCGCCAACCGAATCGGGAGAAAAGTCGAAGTTAAAACTAAACATCCATCTGCAACGATGGAGAAAGAAATGACAAGTCTTTCCGATCTAAACCAAAAAAAACCGCCGATTAAAACCAATGTATCGGGAGCGAAACCAACGTTAGGATTGGCTATTCAGCCGCAACGACGGAGGCTTTAACCAAACACTTCCGATTCAGACATGCTGAACATGAATCCCAAGGGAGCGATAAAGTCTGATCAAACAATGGATTACTTCAAGCATCAGAGTAGGGATCAAAACAATTGGTAGCTCAATCCAAGCATTAGAAATTCTCTTTGGGACATCAATGAAATAACTCAAAGACAAAGAACTAAACCAAGCAAAGGAGGGTCCTGAATTTTTTTTGGAATTTTGGGAATTTGTTGCAGTTGGAAACTGCCATTCTAGGAATGGAGGCACCTGGTCAGTTACCAGGTAGCTCAGTCTGGGACTGGGGGCCATTCTGATATGACTGTAGGATTGGTTCCTACTTGATCAGATGTGAGTGAACGCCCTTCTAAACATGCATGTTGGATTGGTTCCTCGCATGTGTCAGGTGTAAGTGCAGAGCCTTTTCGAACATGCATGTTGGATTGGTTCCTCACATGTGTCAAATGTAAGTGCAGAGCCTTTTTGAACATGTATGTTGGATTGGTTCCTCGCATGTGTCAAATATAAGTGCTGAGCCTTTTTTTAACATGCATGTTGGATTGGTTCCTCGCATGTGTCAAATGTGAGTGTTGGGATTTTCTAACAGGGTTGTGGGATTGGTTCCCACATGGTCATATGTGAGTGTTGGGCATGCCTTTCTGATATGATTATAGGTTAGTTCCTACATGATCAGATGTAAGTGCTAGGTGAAGACCAACATGGTGGCTAGGCCTACATCCAGCATGAAAAAGGGTTGGCTCTGTAGAACTTCATATGACGAGAAGAATCATGAGATAGCACCCATGAATATTCAGTATTGATGATCCAGCAGAGATGATTCAGATCGAGGGAATATCCAGATCCAGAGATGATGCTCCAGAGATGATCCAGATCGAGGGATGATCCAGATCCAGGAATGATGCTACACATGATCCAGATCCAGATCGAGTGATGATCCAGATCCAGAGACGAAGATGACTTGAAGACAAAGAAGACTTGAATACGAAGATGACTTGAAGATGCAGATGACGAGAAGACCCAGAGAAGAATACTAGTGATGAAAATTGTGTCGAGAGAATACCTTCCTAGTTAAGAGGGAGTGTTAATGTAATTGTAACTTTTGAATGTATTCACTTGTATTTCTCATCTATTGTAACCCGATGTTTATTCTGGGATGTTCTTGTGTCATGTCATGCCCCGATGTTCCAATCGGGAGAATCAATAATGTAAACAAGTCATGTAAATTCATTGTGGGTAACCCTCCTATTGTCTAAGGGTTAAAGTCCCCGTAGTTCCGGGGCACTAGGGTTATTAGACTCTCCTAGTGAGGTCGGCCTAGTAGGGTTTTAGTCATGTCGGGATTAGTATAAATAGAGAGCTGGACTCTCTATTTAGCACACATCTCATACACACTCAAGTGTAGCACATAGTTGAGGAAGAGAAAGACACTGGGGCAAGAGGAAAGAGCTTACTGCTGTCGAGAGATTGTCTTACTGTTTTTGGGTTTCACTTTGGTGTTGATTCTATCTTAGAGGAAGTTGCGGGGTTTTCTTCATTTATGGTTTCCCCGAGGAAAAACACTGTGTTCATTGTCTCTTGTGTTTGATTGTTGTGCTTGTTGTTCTCTTAGTTTAAATATCCTAATGATATGCTAGCTTAATGTTGAAAAACTAACAGTCATACCATGTCAAACTCATAGATCTTTTGTAGGCACTCCCCCTGAATCGAAGCGTCATCTTGCCTTTGCATTATGTACTCTATGTATCGAAATATTATGTACTAGAGTGACATGTAACATCCTCTGCTACTATGTATCCATCTCATATTGCTAGATACCAAGATCCCTTCATCTTGAACTTTGTCGAAAAGTTCATCTTGAACTTTGTCAAAAATTTCATCTTGCACCCATCTGTAAGCTTGTTGTCGTCTATATGTTTGCATATTCAACCTTGTAGCAAAGGTTAATATATTCATCACTCTAGGTGATCTATCAAGATCCTAGATGTGCTTATCTATGGGTGCTTTCTGAGCTCATATAAATCCTATCATGCACAGGTGGTTTAATATATACTTCTACTTCACTGGAGAAGTGTGTCTAGTCAATAGAGTATGCCATGCCATAGTCTATTATTTCTGAGACAAACCACGAACCTTGATTTGTATACTTGTTCTTGTAGATCCATATGGAATACACTACGGACTTCCCTTCAGTTCTCGGAACCATATCTTAGACATAATTCCCCATGATCAACTATTACTCTTTGATCATAGCTTCTTCCATAGCTGGAAGGGTTAGCATCAATGATGTCAATCAACTAGAGCGTGTCTGAGGCCTATTAGTTTGATTTGAAATTCCCATCATACTTTTCTTCATCTTGGAATACCTCTCATGCCCAATATGGTATTCATCTCTCGAGGTGGATCTACCGCTCTCTGGAGCTCTTTCTTCGGTCACAGTGTCCCTGACCCTGGAAGCTTCAGGTTCATGTTTCTTGGAGTGAATATTGAATTGTCTTCACTTGTTCTTCGGAACATGTATCATCCTCTTTTTCTTGTAAGCGGTTGTACATGACCTTTCCTACAAGTCAATTGCACAAGTTGCATGGTTAGAACCATTTCATAGGACATATGCATAAGGACAAATTCTTATGCATCATGCAACTATTTTAGCCAATACAACATTCACCCATATCTCTCAGAAACTTTCTAAATGCATTCCATCTCTACCATGACATCATTGAGATTGTGCACTAATCCAATATTTCAGCAAAGAGGTTTCATTCTAGATAAGTAGCAATGGAGAGCTGTATAGCACCATGGGCTACTTACCCATCACATGCATATTAGTAGTATATTGTCATTAATGCAAACATTTTATCATGCATAATACACAACATATATAGGAAATACAATTCAAACACTTGTCTTTGTTTTCTTTGTCTTCGTCTCCTTATGGATCTGCAGCTACTTCTTTGACCAGTGAGATTGCTTCAATCTCATGCTTGCTTTGAAAGCCTTTCTAGAATGCTGCTTTTGGTAGACGTAAGGTTTGGTAGAGAAACCCTAATTATTCAACTGAGGTATCTTTCAGATCTGATTGGATATAAATATGCATCTCCTCAAGGTGAGTCGAGCAGTATACTCATTTTCCCAAAACTATGATCAGAACTGCAAAATATCTTATGCCCTAGTTTTCTTCAATTTCTTCTGCATAAATTCCTGATTTTGTTTCTGCGATATCTCCGAAAGTACAGATCCTATATGTTTGAAACTTTGCAATGAGGTAGCCTCATCTGTCCTATTTCCAACACCACTGGTTAGAGAAGAAATTGTTTCACCAATTGGAACTTATGTGAGTTTCCCCAAGGTGACTTATTTCAGGACTGTTTAGCATAGCGAACTTGTATGGACTTCCACATGTCATTGTTTCACCTTCAGGATCTGAATATTTTACCACAGAAAGTACAGTCTGTTCCCTATCTGGAACATCTTGCAAAATTTCATTTGGACCTTTGTAGCACGAGATATAGTAATTCTCCCTAGGTGTCCTATTTAGGGTTGAATCTTAGGAGAGGCTGGAACCTTGACTTAGAGGAATCATATCTCCCAGAATATAGTGAATCTGAGGCTAAAACTTTTACATATGGTACATCAGGAATTTATCTTCGGTATGTGAAAGTTTCATATCCTGATCCTTATCCAATTTCAAGATATAGTAAATGTACCAAAACTACTAGTTTTAGTATTTTAGGGTTTTCAAGCATGAAACCCTAATCTTCAATATTTGTAGCTATAGCACTATTTCGGCTGCGCAACGACTTCTTTCAGGGTGGATTTGATACCTTATTAAGTTTTGATGGTTATATCATATCTTATAACATTTAGCATCATAACAGCATAACCATAACCTAAAATATCACTGAAAGATAGACAAGCACAACCACACAAAAGAACGCAAAGATTTATCCTACGAGACCCTCATGGGGAAGAAAACCTAGCAAAAACTTCCTCTATATAAGATGTATAAAATACAACCCCCAAAATAGGTGTTCTCATCCTTTTGTTCAGTCTCTCTCTCTCTCATATGCACTACACAAGTGAGTGAGTCTGTGTTCAAATAAGAACCACAACTCCTCTATTTATACACATGTGTCAACTTGACTTTTGCACAAGACAAGTCAGCCCCAAGAAACTGTCTGGGCCGACTTCACCTAGGAATACTCAAAAATGGTATTTTATATTATTTATTAGGGTACTAAATACCCAACACAAGTGGAGGCTTTACCTAATGACTCTATGATGACCAAATACAATAGTAACACCCCATCGGAGGAATAATAACATCTCCCTTGGGTTACATCAGTAAATTACATTTGGAATATCATTTGAAGTTACAATATTTCAACAGTTTGTTGCGTCTCCCCATGTAACAAACGAAATCAAAATAAGTACCCATGAATAATGAAATGAGTTACCTTTCTCTTGTGCTTGTTGCACATTTGCTAACTGTTCATTGAGTAGATTATGTGACCAGTTGAGTTGAACACATGCTACACATAACTCTGCCGCCACAATCATCCCTTCAGTGCATTGGTTTGGTCATATCTTTTTCAACAATTTAATAGCTAGAACCTTAGCGGCGAACCGAACAGTGTGGTCATTGATAGAGGGAATAAAAAAATCTCTGGTGTCTTTGGTCAAGTCATAGTTGTCTTTTAACTTGTCCATCAACACATTATATTGCCCGACAAAAAATGGTTTTGGGTCTAGGCCTGCAAGTGGGATCCTTGTAAACGTTGTTAGAAGCTTGACATCCACGGAAACCTTACAGTCGAACCATAGAAATACGCCATGGAATGGCACTGGCAATTTTTTAACACTTGCATTCACCTCTGTCCTGCGACTAAGATATGGCATGTACATCAATGACGGTAAACCTATTTTGTCCAGTCCTCTTTCCCATTCCATTGGAACTATGCGTGTCGGGCCATCCTCTGTATATTTGACATAAACCATGTATTTATCCATTTACAAATTTGGAAATTTATGTAGGTCATGATCGACAAAGGTCATCTTCTTGAGATTTAGGAGTATGTTTTGTGTTATCTGAACTCCTTTCGATATTTTCGGTGCTACTATTGGCCACCTTGCATTCTTCAGAAGTCTAATCTTAGGCGCATCATCTGATTTGGGCAAAATATAATTTGGAAGCATAGTTGCAGACCCTGTTTCTTCATCTTCTGACAGTGATGGTGTTGGTGCTTTCTTATTGCGGGTATCAGATTACTTCTTGTTGACGGACCAGGTGGGTCTGGGCTCAACCTCACTGGAGGAATTACTGGTGATTGTGACATTTCCCTTTCAACCATGACTTCTGGCAGAACATATCCGACAATGTCTTCCATAATGAGTGTGGGTGAGAGGGTCGCAACACCAGATTCTGCAACTGTGCTTGTACTGGAAATGGAAATAACCATACTTTATGGAAAAACTCACTTTGTCTCTTGCAGTTGTAGAAAAAAATGGAACACCCTCACTCAGATGTAAAAGAATGAATTGAAACTTAGGCACGAAACAGATAACGTCTACCCATTCAACCAATCACTCCTTCACACGAGCGGACAATGAATCGAAATGTGGCAATAATTTCCGTCGCATGGGTTGATCATCTGAATCATCATACATAAACCTCCACATGAATCGTCACTCGCCTGTCACATCAGTGGTAGGTATTGTGCAATAAGTGACCAAAAATCATATCATCAAAAGTGCTCGTGTTTTTGAATTAATTATGGTGAGTTGTCATTTATGCGACTTAAGTTCATCTTACGACAACTCTTGCTTTCTTGTGACCTGATTCAACCTTCAACATATTTCGTTCATTGCAACATACGGATTGTCGTTGTCACCACTTTTTATTTGTGACAAACAGACGGTCTGTGACTCCTTTTTCTTTCTCTTGCAATAGATTGGTAGCCTGCGATCAAAGCAAAAAAAATAAAAACACTAAAGATTTTGTCTTTTTTCTTTTCTTCTCTCTCTCTCTCATATAGTCGTCCAAGGAGCGACTATCCTGGTATGGATTTAGTCGACTTCCATTCACCAATCCTTTAACAGGTGTTCCATCTAACTTCTGTAGTTGAATTACAATATACGGTCACAACCAATGTGTTTTCAACTTGCCTGGATGCTTTAAAAAAATTATATCATATATAAGAACAAGTCCTTCGACCTGAAATAAATTATTCTTGATGTGTCAATCATGTCATACTTTCTATCATTCCTTCTCAATGTTTTGATGATAACCTACAACAAAACGATCTTCTTTTAACTGTAGCAGTTGTGATAGTCTTTCCTCGACATCACCAACATTTGTCATCTCTGTAATCGCAACAATTCTTAGGTTGGGTACAATATATTCCATTGGCATCACAATCTCTTGTCCATACACCGGGGGAAATAGAATTCGACCTGTCAACTTCTTACAAGTCGTGTAGTATGCCCACAAAACTACAGGAATTTTCTGGTCCTAGTTGTCTCTTTGAACATTGCAAATCTTTATCAACACATTCTCCAGGATCTTGTTGAATGCTTTGACAACACCATTCGCTTGAGGGTGATATGGCGTTATCTTTCTATGCTACATCTAGAATTATTCAGTTAATTCTTTGATCAATTGATTGACAAAATGTGTACCTTTGTCACTTATTGTTAGGGTTAACCTTGAATCCAGAATAAGTTGAAGGTGGCTGAGGTCTAGCACATTGTTTGGGAACATGGATTATTGTATCCCATGGTATTTTTCCATGACATTGGTGGCCAATGGTATTTGGTGACCCATGGTATTACATGTAAATAAGTATTTATAAGGCTTGAGGAGGCTCCATTGTAAAGTGGCTTGGAGGTGAGTGGTGGCTAGCTCACTTGGCTAGGCTTAGTTGGTTTATGTCAAGGGATATAATAGATCTATTATGGTGGTTTTTCTCAGTTTTGGGTTTTCCACGTAAATATTGTGTGTCTATATTAAATGTGCTGCTATGTGGAATTTTTGTTCTCTCATATTATTTTATTATGCTGGTTAATTCCTAAGAACTGGTATTAAAGCCATGGTTTGGCATATAGTTGTGCTTTTTGTGTTGTACCTAGTTTTTTGAATTATGGGGTGCATGTTTGGTGGTACCTGACACCCTAGCAATATTTTTGGGGTTCCTAGTTAGAATGCAATTTCCTTGGGTGTTAGAAGCACAAGGTAACCCTCTTATGCATAGATAAGGGATGTTGCAGCAAGTGTAGAATGAACCACTGGGCAGGTACGAGGGTGGAAGGTGTACTCATAGCCTAACTTGATGTGGATTAGAGAGGTCGAGTATTTGATTTTAGGAGGAATGTGAATCTCAATTGTGGGACCAAGATTGATGAACCATGTATGTGAAGGGAATTCCTAGAGAAATGGTGGTTACAATGGCCAAGGACCCATGCAATATGGTAGATGGATTATTTTTATATGGACATCAATGATAAGGTTGGATGCATGTACATACGGAGCATGGAAGAAAATCAGGGAGCATGGAAAAACAAGAGGATGTAGCAACGGATGGTGATGGTGTAGTCACCATGAAGACACATGAAAAAAATTAATGGAGTAGTTTGCATGTAAAAGTGAATATGGTTGTAAGACCTGATAAAGCATGCATACCCCTGGTAAGTCACTATTAAAGTCAGGAGATAGACCTAGATGATAGGGGGTGTATGTAAGATTCCTCGGTAAAACTTTGAGGGCTGTTGGTGTTTACTCCAAGTTAAGCTTAAAGGGGGGATTGTTAGGGTTAACCTTGACTCCGGAGTAAGTCAAAGGTGGTTGAGGTCTAGCACATGATTTAGGAACATGGTTTATTATAGCCCATAGTATTTTTCCATGGTATTGGTAGCCATTGGTATTTGGTAACCCATGGTATTGTCCCACGGCATTGCATGTAAATAAGTCTGTATAAGGCTTGAGGAGGATCCATTGTAAAGTGACCTAGAGGTGAGTGGTGGCTAGTTCACTTGGCTTGGCTTGGCCAATTTAGGTCAAGGGATACAATAGATCTATTATGGTGGTTTTCCTCAGTTTTGGGTTTTCCACATAAACATTTGTGTCTATCTTTAATAGTTTTATGTGCTTATGTTTTTCTCACATATTATTATTATGTGATGCTCGTTTAAATCCTAACAATTATCAAAATACTTGGGCATCTGAATCGAGTCACAACATTGTTGAACAAGAACTTGGCAGCAGTCACAGCAGCAAAATCTTTCACTAGTGTTGCTTCATCCCATATGGTCAAGTAATCCGTCACAGTGATAATGTATATTGCACATGTTCTCTTCGTTGTTGGACTAATAGGTTCCACAAAATCAACAACCCATTTGTCAAATGCCTGCAAATTTATTTGCAGTACTAGTGGGATTTCATCTCGTCATGACAACTTTCTGGTTATCTAAGAGACATCACAATTGCGACAATATTCTTGAGAATCCACAGGCATGGTGGGCCACCACAATCCTGCTTGCAATATATTTTGTACTATATCTTTTCCAGCATAATGGCCTCCCATGACATTGACATGTGCTTCATTCAATATCATTGATCGCTCGTATTCCAAGACGCATCGACAAAGAATCTCATCAGGGCCCATTTTATATAACTTCCCAACGATCAACTAGAAGTATGAGGCTCGCACAACTAACTGTTTCTTCTGTGTGGTGGTAAATGTAGTTGATGCATAGACTGTACTAAAAAATTACATGATGTCTCTATAGTGATCATTAAACATTGTTATCATAAATAATTGTGCGTTAGGGAGACTATCATCAATATTACCAGGTTTTTTGCCAGTATCGATCCTCGATAGATGGTCTGGCCTTGAATTTAGTTGACCCAACTTAACAATGAATTCAAAATCAAATTCCCCAAAAAAGGAAAATCCACCATCAAATCTGCCCCCCCCCCCACCCCAAGACTGGCTTATTGACCATGTATTTCAACACTGAATGATCTGTGTACATTTTGAAATGTCCACCCAGCAAGTGGTGTCGAAATCTTAGTGCGTATACCATAGCTAGTACCTCTTTTTCTTTCATGGTATAGTTCTTCTTTGTTGTGCTAGTACCATGTCGAGTGCGATAGAGGATGCGTCGACATGTACATGAAATTCCTTCTTACAGTCTGGAAATACAAGTATGGGCGTTGCAACCATCTTGTTCTTTAAAGTGTCTAAACTATCTTGGAAATTTTCCATCGATTGGAACTTAACATCCTTCTTCAATAAGTTCTCCATCAAAGCAGTCACTTCCTCATATCCTTTGATAAATTTTCGATAGTATCCTGTATGTCCCAATATTGTTCTCAGTTGCTTCATTGTGGTAGGTGGTGCTACGTCGAGGATAATCGCAATTTTAGCAGGATCGACCAAGATTCCATCGCGACAAACCACATGGCCCAACAAAATTCCAAACGAGGCACAAAATATACATTTGTTTAAGTTCAACGAAATCTGATACTGGCGACACCATTCCAGTATCATTCTGAGGCGCTTAATATGATCCTTAATGTGCCCAAATACTGTCCAATTGTCTAAGTAGACCTCAAGAAATTTATGAATAAAATATTTGAAGGTAGCCACTACTATACTAGAAAAGATAGGAGGAACATTCTTGAGTCCAAAGGGCATTATGGTGTATTAGAAGCAACCCCACTCCGTCGCAAAGGTTATCTTGTGTCGATATTCCTTTGTGATTATGATCTGATGGTAGCCAAAGAACCCACCAGTAAAAGAATAAACTTCTTGACCCCCACCACTTTCTAATACCTCATCCGTAAATGGAGTTGGAAATGGGTTATGTAAACAAGCATCGTTCAATTTCCTTAGGTAGATGCAAATCCTTACTTCACTAGTATCCTTCTTATCTTGCATTACTATTAGACTGATCTAGTCTAATTCTTCAAACGGTTTTATGATACATGCATCCAACATTCGATCTAGTTATGTCTTGACTTTTTCTTGATACCGCAGATTTAGTCGGTATGGTCGCAGCTTTACAAATTTTGCATCGGTCTTTAATGGTATTTTCATTTTTCCAAGGTCTCTGACAATCCCTTTCATTTCTAAGAATTTTGTAGGGAATAGATCTTGAAACTCATGTCATAGGTCCGTAATTTTCCCAATAGTTTCTTCATCTTAGTAATATCCAATGTTGGAAAATTATGGATTCTTTAGGGAGCCAATGTTGACTTTCTTAACTTTTAGTGGATTTAGGAACTAGTCACTAGAAATAACAAATCCTTCCACTGTGCGCGTACCTTCATACTCTGGTATGGTTCTGTCGAGTGGGTCATCATCATCAGGTTCTCCCTTCACATTATAGCACTCCATCAAGTGCTAGATTGTCACGCTGATCTGATTGAAGTTTGACATTGCGACAATGATATCTTCAAATATCTTTGTCTTGACTACTTGCAATGCAACATCAATTGAAGGGTGATCATCGACAAACTCAAATGTGTATGTGAAACTAGTAGCTAATTCATCCCATTCAACGGTCCCTTGTCTCTATTCAATTGATGTATACCAGTTCATTGGTATCATGTCTAATGTGTGTAAGAATTGATATACCCATTCATGTCGTAGACATGCCTCCCATGTCGTATGACAATTCTAAATATGATCAATATGATTAGTCAATCATGTATACTTGTTTCCAATATAGTTGATCTCTTCTCCAAATCGTATCTCCATTAATTATCTACAATGTGGCCATTTCGAGATATATTATTTATGTGCGACCCACTATCTAGTAGGTGTAACTTTTAGTGCAAAGTCCAGGGTGGACAAGCGCTGAGGTTTTATGAATTTTTCTTCAAATTTTGTCTGAAAAGATGCAATGTTAGGTAAACCTTCATGTGTGGGTAGATCACTTACCTCGAATCCTACCCATCTCACATATCGTGTAATTCTTGCGCACCTTCTCATGGATGCTTCATGCATATGATTCTGCCAATTTTCTAATGCTTCACCATAATCCGATGTACAAGACCTAATACTCTACCAACTTATCTTTCTGTCAGTCGTTGGATTCACATAATCGTCCCGTGCAAACGTGATGTTATAAATATGGTCCAGATATTCACTTTGTCCTTCACTATTTACTACCTTGACGTATCTCTAACCTTCTAGTGGATCAATTGGTGCAACCACCCTTAACTATGAATCTTCAAATGTTATGATTATTTTCTTGAAATTGATAAGGTCTTATTATCAATCTCCCAGTCGATCCCCAATAGTGCAGGATAAGGATTTGTGTCATTGACAATGTCGATTAGTTCAAAGTCAACATATGTTCTTAGGACTTCTACCTCAATACCATGCAAGTTGTGGTTTCCCCATGCTCTCTGATGTTTGTCTTGTTAAAATGTTAACATTAGAGCCCAAGTCTAGAATAATATAGTCCATACCGTAGTCTCCTATTTGGGCAGTCATTCTTAACTCGTAACCAGTCTTTAATCTTTTACCCACATGATTAACCCTTATGTCTGTTTGCACCTCTTCTTGAGGTTATTCTATTAGAGATGTTAATTCTGCTACAACATCTTTATCTTGTATTAAAGATAAGCAACTTTTAATAAATTCTTTAATCTTACTAAAGTTTCTCATCGATTGCTTTCAGAACAAATAGTTAAATCTTTCAGACATCTCCATTATTGGTCTTCTAGGTGGTGTAGCAGCAAAAGTTTACGCGTGATTCTTGTGGACGAATTTTGGACGCGCATCCAAGAATACTTCCTTTTCTTTTTGGACGTCGAACGACACTTTCTTTTGTGTTGTCAGTCGCACCTACAATTGTTCATGTGTTTCTTGGTCTGCTTCGGTTGCAACACCTCTTCTTGTTACGAAAACTATATGTGGTTCCCTCGGCTCAATATAGATGTTCTAGATATTATGATTGGGGTTCAGAGTGGGATTCTGCAGAAGGTTTGTATTTCCCACATTTCTAGCTTACCACTTCGCAATTGACTGCAAACATTGTTCAACGATATGATCAGAAGCTTTGCAGTACGAACATGTCTTCATAGGACTCACACAATCCCTGGAAAAATGTCCTGGTTGTCCATAATTATAACATATAATTTGGCCTCTTCCATGACCAAATCCTCCTCCCTATCCTCGACCTCTAAAATTTCCACCCCCATGGGTTGAGGGTATTGTTGTTGTGGGTACTGATTATTTGGATACTGGGCTAAGGATACTGAGCTTGTGGGTATTGAGCTTGAGCTCGCTCTTCATTCTTCATTAAATAGGTATCCACTATTTTCTCTTGCAACAGATGGTATGCTCTACAGTCCTTCTCATCATGGCTTACTCATTTGCAAAATTTATAGTATAAACTAGTCGACGCACTTACAATATTATGTTAGTACAAACATTCTTCTGAATGATGGCGTCTAGTCTCGAATATTCTACCCCAAGTCATCCCTTGTGTATTTATCGGTTTTGGCGCTCATGATACGACATAGTTCATAAACGTCACGAAATTTATTTTATGGTCGCCCTCTGTTCTGCATTTGGTACACCACGGTTCTTCCTGGATCTCTTTCACTTTTTTATATCATGAAGTTGCAGCGTAAGGTTGGATAGTTGTGACTAAATTTTCATCATCCCTACACTAATCTCTCCTACATGTGAGGATTCCAACTTCATGTCCAACTCCATAGCTTCAGTCTATGACACAACCTTTTGTTGCATTAAGGGAATTCAAATGTACGGTAACAGCACTGCAATGAACCATTCTTTGTGTTGTACGTCTAACATCTGGAAGCTTACTTTAGCCATCAACATCTTAAATCTCCGGTCAAAGTCCCACACAGACTCCATAGATAATTGCTTAATCTTTTTAATCTCTATTATACAATGAGATTTAGATTTGGGCTTTCTTAATTCATCTATTAATCTTGCTCGAATTTGGTTGATTGTTTTTTGTGCGACTGTTGTCGGAACCACAAAGAACTTCATGTACCAGTCCAATGCACGACCCCTAAGGGTTGTTATCATTTTATCCTTCTTGATGGCTTCATCTTGGACCTATCACACGGTCCACACAACTTCACATAGAAACCAATGTTACTATGGGTATTCTAACCCATTTCCGTTAAATATCAATAACTTAATATCATTCTCGGCCATTATATTTGTTATAGGAACTGCTCGACTAGTGGGAATCCCTTGTCTACTAATCTCACCAGTATTGTCACTTTGATTAACAAACCCACTAGGATATGAGTTTCTATATCTTACCTCCAAAGATGTTCGCGGGATCATGGGTGTGTCATATCCGTACTCTGGATCTGAGGCTTCTTCTTCTTTTTCAGATATAGGCTCGTATTCCTCTTCCTCATCGCAAGAACCTCCGTCAAATCCCAACATCAAATCATAGTCTTCTACTCTGGTCATATTGCAACTTCCTCTTCTAGTCACAGTCCTTCTTCTCTTTCCCGACCGAAATCTTCTTCCACTTCTTAGACATCCACCTTCTAGTTCAGTTCTGCTATCACCAGGGAACATCTCAACTTATTTTTCTCTATTTTTCTCACACTTCGTTTGCGACATATCCCAGGTATGCATGCATAAATATTTACTCATCGAACTCCATTCTTGGGATCCATTTCTCCCATACAAGCATCTTTATCCAAATTCTTAAAGATGTTAGGTATCGTCCTCTTGGTCCCTGGAAGAATTTTATTTTCTCCTCATTATATGATTTTATTGTGTCGATATCAAATACAATGATATAACCTTATAAAATAGTGTCTACCCATAAATATACAGCCCTAGATATAGGGTTGATAATACTCTTTAGCCATTGAAGCAGCTGAGGACTCCACTATGTCAGTTCTCCTCGTTGGAATTTTTTTCGTTGGGTTGCTAGATTCAACAACCACTCATACCAAAACAGGAAACTCGCAAAAGAATATCTCATGAATGTCTGTATAAATGTACCGCTCCAACCACTTTGTTGGATTCAACCGTGATCCTTCACTTTCTTCCCATGCAAACTCTAATGCTTTAAAATTCACCCACTCTTTAATTTCTGGCTTCGTCAGGTGCCAAAACATATCTCTCACCAAAATGATTCACGGTCCCGAAAACACAACCATTTATTGGCATTTCTCCCTTCAACCTAGGTTTAGACCCTTGTTTGTCCATCAACAAATCCCAAGATACCGACCCAATACAGCAGGGATCAGCCGGCAGCACCTACGAGCAAATGCAATCTCACCCAAGATATTTCAATGGGTAACTTCCAGAACCAGGTTTATGTAGTTGGGTGGGGATTTATTCTCTCATGGTACCTTACCAACTCACTCGACCAAAGTTGGGGGTTGTATTTCATATTCTTAGTGTGTTCATTCATTAATATATTAATATACTTATCCGTTGACAAAGATTACAATAGTTAATATAAAGTCTTAACACAGATTTTGTCTACCAATAGTGTGACACATGTATACAAACACTTAATCATAAATAAATGCCATTCACTCTATTAAGATCTACTTATTTGCACCATTCATTCATTCAGCATAAACATATTCATAAAATACACATAGAGACAACATTTAACGTGGAAACTCATCTAGGGAAAACCACAAAGGCGCTCTTCATCTGTAATGAGAAATATATAGCACCTTTTGTCTACGCACAGCTTGCAAACTTTATTCTAGATCTTCTCTACAATCTATACAGAATTCTCTCCTCTCATGCTCTCTAGTCTTAGGTCTATAAAGTTTTCCTCTCCTTCACCCTATTGTCGAGTTTTCCTCTCCTTCACTGTACAGGTCAACGTACCAATTGCGAGTTTCTTCTCTACAACTCTACAACTATACTAAGATAGGAGTCGAAAAAGACCAACCTGTACACAACTTGGGTTCTCTCTTTTATAATCTCTTACATGTCATAATCAACCGATTGTATTTTGTTAGCCGACAGGCTATCATTCCTATTCTTGTACATACAGTTACACTGATAGTAGCCACCATCGACCCAAAAATACAAAGATGCTTTATTACCAAAGCATGTGTTATTCTAACTGACTTCTTACCCATGATCAATTGAGTTGTCCTTTTCAACCATTGTACTTCTTCTGTCGTGGTTCCTTTCGTCGCGACTACTCTCTTCACAGCTTCTCTTCTATCACAAAATTTTCTTCCATGGTTGCTTTTGTCGCAGCTTCCTCTGCCGTGCGACCAAAATCTTCATATTCACAAGAAAAAATTTGGTCGAATTATGCCTATCTTTTCCTAGGGCCAACATTAATGAGGGACAACCAATAAGTTACTTAGCATTCCTTAAACCAACCAGCCATTGGCAGAAAGACTAGATAAATTTGTCTGACATAAGGAGAAAGAAGATGGCATTACCCTTCTTTGTAAGTTCCTATACAACATAACAAAAGTGATTAGTAACTTGATAAGGCATCATAGTTGATGTGGAAACCTCCTCTCCAAGAATCAAATGTACCCACAATTGCGTTGATGCAAACTAGTGGAAGTGTTACGGAATCCAAGCACCTCTAAAAAGCAAGACATATCCTCGTCCAAACATGTTTCAAGTTAGATCGCAGTATTACAATATTTGGATGTGATTGAAAAGAACACTCCAAAGCAACATGTAATGCCTCTTTCTCCATAAGTCAAATGAAGAAGTAGTACTGACAGATAACTCTAAAAAAGGAGAACATATCGAACATCAATATGGCATGCTTTGAAGACCCATAGATTGGAAGTTCAATGAAAATGGAATTGAAAAGCATAAAAGGTAGCATTGTTGTTTCTCCAATCATTAACATTGATCCCATGAAGCCTTATGAGAAGATCATTGTTGCACAACGATGAATAATATGTTTTGCTTGCCACTTAAGAGTTTGATATTGAAGCTGGAATGAAGCTACGTAAGGAGATCAAAGCGAAAAGCATGATCGCGTCAAGGCAAAATGTGGTACATATTAGATAATGACCACAAAAATAGGTCAATGGGACTGTGTGGTACCATGGTGTCATTACAAAGTGGGAGCACGAAGGTGGTTCCTTTAGAAGCAAACGATAAGAATCCAACCTAAAAAACATAACTAAAAATAAAGAACTATAAAAATGGAGAGCCAATCTAAAGGAGAGATGTACAAAGAGAGCCAATATAAAATTTAAAAAATGCAAACAAATTTTCCTCAATTGGAAAGAAAATTGTCCAATCCACCAAGTTTTAAAAGAAGAAATTTGATCTATAACAAAGTCAAGGATCAATACATTTCATAGCTAAATCAAACTATAGGGAATTCATGCTAGAAGATGTCTAAGTATGAGCATGTGTTATGGTGGCATCTTTGGAACTCATACTCATGGTAGTTGCACTAGTGTGCACCTAAGGTTAATTTGAAGAAAGCACATTGACAAGGATGGACAACACAAAGAACCATTACAATGGAAGTCAAAAAATCCTAATAGAGCATCATATTATTCCTCTACCTCCACATCTTCTCAACTTTTGTACACTAATGTATTGTAAATATGTCAACAAATGAGTTATCACAACACTTTGTATATGCTTAGAATAATTATTTATACACTTCTCTCAAATTGTAATGGGGTTATGTAGTAATGCAACTAATTCGATTAATTTGAATTCTCTACAGTTGGTGATATGTTATAGTTTTATTAGCTACAAGTTGTTCATATCATTAGTGTATAGACTTATTCCCTAACTAATATGTGGAGTTGATATTTTTTTCAAATTGATTGGTGTATATACTTATTCCCTAATGAATATGTGGAGTTGATATTTTATTCATATTCATTAGTGAAATTTTTTATCCCCGCCTTACATTTTCATTTTGAAATGGCAGAAAATGTCCAAAAATGTTTCAGGGATGTTTTTGGATTTCAAAACAGAAGGTAATGTTTCCCATGCATTTCAGCCAAAATAGCACTCCTTTAGATGTGGGACTCACTGTTGGGCTCTGATCTACAAATGTGAATCATAACTTAAATTTAAATCAATCCGGGTCAGTAAGCTTCGAGACACATCCAGGTTTTAGGACTTAGGGGCTAGACTTATCTGGAATTTAGCTAACTGTAAATTAAATCTACTGACAGATGAAAAATACTGCAACTTACAGATACAAAATCCTTTTACAAGGGTGACTTCATTTGTTTCTTTTTAAGCACACAGTAATTGATTTATGAAAGCAAAAAGGACTGAGATAAAAAAAACAATTTAAATAGCAAATCTATAACCCTAGGATACAGACTACAAGGTTCTGCTCAGTTTCCCAGCGCTGAATGAATAGTCATCAATTAAATTCCTTTACGGGAAATTATTCATAATTCATACTTGTTTTCTTGACACTTCTCATTTAAATAAACAGCAATATATAATGTACTGAAATCGTGATTTGAACCATCAATGCCTTCAGTATTTAATCAGTAAAAGAACAAAGTTTATCCAATATTGCCAGTGATATACAGCACGATAGAAATTGTATCTTGAACCATGAAATGAAAGAACAGAGCAGTAATAAAATCGATCAAACACTTAATTGAATTTGTTCTGCAGTGATAAACTAGAAACTACAGGGTAACACATACCAATGGCACGATTTAAATAGCTTGCACCAGAATGAAATCGCTGCATTTACCCAAATCGCTACACCGGCAATGTAAAAGTGTGTGAAAACTCAACGATGGGGGCCCTCCAAAGCCTTGCTCCACACACAGTTAAAGATTTACAGAACTAAACTCTGAATATATTCACCATCAATTTGTTTACACAGTAATGAAATCACGCAGTTCAGAAGTAAATGCGTTCTTCCCAAAATCGTGATAGTTCTTCATTGTTTTGTGAAGGATTTATACAAATTCAAAATAAAACTGGAAATGCTATAATTCTGCAACTTAATTAATGAACATAGCTAATGATATCATCTTCAGAATCGTGAAACTCCACAAAATCAAAACTGTTCCTTCTTTTGTGCTGGATGTAGAACATGTGGCCGCCCTTGACTGAAGTTGACTTGACATCTGTACAGGCCACATCACCTAACCGTTGAATGTTCATCCATCTGTGGACACTAAGGATCCATTCTCTATCTTTCAGTTCCCTCCTAGTTGTCCTGCAAATGCTCAATCTTGGAGATAATACGGGAAGTTAGTACATCCCGTAGTCTAAGTAAAAATCCTAGTTAAAATGCTTAAAAAGTCTCAAAACTCAATTTATTAGCAAGCAATGACATTATACCTCTTTAACCAAGGTTTATGGATGAACTTTAAAGCTTTCTACTCAATATGGATGTTTTATGAAGGAAATGAAAGATATCTAAGAGGCAAAAAGGGGTCAAAAACGGTGCCCAACACTCACTACCAACACAAAATGAGTAATGATAAGAAGATAATGAGGAATTAACTCTAAAATCCTTCGTAAAAGACACTAAATTTCTTTGACATTTCATCAATTTGCAAGAAAACATGCATTTAAAAAGATATTAATTTTTTGTTTTTGTAGTTTTTAAATACATTTCCAAATTTCGAGTGCTCCCCTTTTCACAACATTCCCATTTGAGAAACTAGATACCATTTCCACATATCATGCAACACTTAGCTTACCATATTCTATTTAATGTATATATAATAACAATACATTGCAATTGTTGTTGTGGATGGGCTTATTTATGTTCAAAGTACTTTGGGATCATGAATCGTGGAATGAATGTGTTCTTTTAAATAAAAACAAGACTACTTATTAAAATATCTCAAAGGCATTTCTCTAGCTTGTAAAAGGAGATAATGATGAGACCAAGATACCAATTGAAACATTGGATAAGGGAAAATCCAAATACAAACATCACACATAACTCAGTTCTTCTCTAAAAGATATCAACTATAAGAGTGAAATCCTCTATGATAATACTAAAAAATAAAACCACCGTGCTTAAATAACAACAATGCTTAAATAACCCTCCCAATGCAGAATCAACCCTTTCAATTTCAAATGTTTGGCTTCCAACAAATGCTTTTACCGCTTAATATAATTATTAGTATTTATCGATTATTTTGGTAACCATCATAATTGCCATGTACCTATGATCTCATCTTCCACTGTAACTCTTTAGCTTCTCTTGGCATAATCACTATCCTGCACGCTTGCTGTGTTGACCGTTGACATAAGACTTTGTGCGTTCTCCCCTACTATGCTTATCTTTTGTCATGTGATTTATTTTAGACTGGTATCCATTGCATGTCTTTGGTGCACTTTCATACTTGTAAATAAATTTATTAAATACTCATGTATCAACAATGAATAATCACATGGAGTGAAAAAACGAAAGTTATTTTTCTTCTTCCTTTCCTCTTTACGGATACAGTTAATTCCAGGCACTTCCTTCTAAATCCCTCAAAATAATTTTGTAAGTAAGGGCCATAAACAACAAAAGTAGAGAATATTTAAGATATCTAAACAACCCTGTCATTTCACTCTACTCAAGTAAAAATCACAACAACTATTCCATTTCAAGCATGAATATTAATTTTTTGTTAGTTTGTAATGATTAAGTTGATAAAAAAGATAGTCATGAATCCAAAAGTAAGAAACCCATCAAAAGGAGCATGTCAAGTGTTGTTGGGACTGGAGGTATCAAATGAGAAGAAATAAAAATCTATTGAGTCCTTAATTGTTGTAAAGGGCCCAATGCTTTGATTGATGAGGTTGTCCAAAGAATATCCATGAATGAAGGGCCTCTGCTACATAACACTAGGTGAGATCCTGGGTTGGAAACCAGTGTGGTACTCCCATCACTCTTGACACTCGAGGAAAAGGGGGGAGAAACTATGAATAAATGACTAGTTGCTTGACAAAGTTTGGAGACTGATTATGGCTCAGAGATCTCCAAGCATTGCACTTTTTGTTAGACTTGTGACATCCAGCATGGGTTCTATGACAGGAAATCCTCAAGAGTTTTCTTGAAGAAAGAAACCTCGTTAGGGGTTTTCAAGAAGAGAAGTAATCCCTTAGAAAGTATGAACATGAAGGACCATGCAAACCCTGATATCTAAAGCGAGAAACATCTAAATATATAAACACATTCTATGCACTAAGAGAACATAGAGATGGACCCATTTGAATCTTGATAAAGGAAATAAAACCTCCCCTGGATATCACAGTAATTAATAAATGAAGCATCTAAAAGATGAGGTGATCCTCTGACTCAGTATCATGTAGCTGGCAAAGCTAACAGATCTTATCAAAACACAAAAGCTAATAAATTTTGAATTGAAGTTGATGAGAACCTAGTCGAAAATGACCAACCAAGATCTTGAGAGCATGCTTTCAATCCTTGCATATATGTGGATAAAAAAATATGCCCCGTTTCACTTACATGAAATGCTCAGTGTAGAAATCCATCTTAGGGTTGAGGTCCTATAGAGGTGAAATATAGGTACATTGAATGTATCTATAAATGACATCTCTAATAATCCTGCTTGATCCTACTTAGATGGAAGGAGGTGTCCCACTGTGTTTAGAACATAAGAAAAAGTACGTATAAAAAGACTAATACATCCATACTAACTAGTACAAAAATTCCAAGTTTATAAATCATAAGTATTAGAGTTTGTCAAAAAGGATGTTGTCAAGAAAGTAAGTAGAAAATCCTCTAGTAGAGGCATGTTTAAATCTAGAACCATGTACTTTCAATATAAATCATCACAAGATAAAAGTTAAAACAATATCAATGTGCCATACTATTTATATCATAACAATCTCACCACCATGTATCCTATTTGACATCATAGAGAACAAAAAGACTAAAAATAGAACACACATGTAAAAACGTTCATCAATCCCAAAACAATTTCTAAGAATACTAGGAACATAAAAAGTTTTGGCAATTGTAACTAGAATATGAGTTTTTCATCCACTATTATTGTGTTCACTCAAACTAAATTATCCAATCAATATTGTTTTGATACCAATAAACTAAATTATCTATTTAAGACAATTACCACTTACTATAATAACTCCAATATCATGTTTTACCACTTACTATAATAACTCCAATATGATATTCTTAAAAACCAAGTGTCTTAAGATTCATTTTATATAAATACTAGTAAAAAAAATGTCATCAAAGAAGAAGCAATTCATACTTGAGATTAAGATTGCATGGCTCATTCCTAATGTATACAACTAAAATTAACTCATGCGAAAAAGAGTAGCTATCAAATACATTCAAAACATGCCATGAAATTATGAAATCAAATTATGAAATCAAAACATAAGTAAACCTACCCAAGACATATACTAAATTTATGTAACATATCTACCTAATGTGTTATTCACACTATACATCAAATCTCATTTGATAAAGGGAGTATATATTTACGTGCATATTTGGAATCCCTTGATGCACATTTGACTCTTTCTTTACATATTGGTCTACTAGAGATTTTGAAGGTCCCTTATTGTCACCGTGATGAATATAATGATGTCACTTTATCTGAAAATAATAACATAAGCAATTATAAGAACTAGTATATAAAAACTTGTCATCCTAAGCAATGTTAGGACTTAAAGCGTGTTATGTCCCAAATACTAAGGTCATCATATAAGTCCTAATGTTAGTGTCCTGAATTATTAGTGCTAAACATGTACATAGATATAATATTAAAAAAAATTGTTGAAAACCTATAACATGCATCTCGACTCCCATGATTGGGATGTTGAGGCTCAAGACTATCTGTAAACTATTAATTTTCAATAGAATTTTTCCTTCCATTATGTTAATTTTCAATAGATTTTTTACTTTCGTTATGTTACTCATTATGAGTGCCTCTTCTAAATGTTATATCCATTTTTTAATACACTCACAAATTTATGCATTCTTTCTACAGGAACATATTGTTATGTTACCTGGAAACCCAACATTTTTTTTTATACCAATAAAAAAAAAATTGTTTGTATTGTGTTGCATAGCTAATCCAGGCAAGGAGAATATTGATATTAAGGGTTCTAAATTCGTGCATTTCAAACCTTTAGTCTAACTAATTACCTCTCAATATGTGCAAAAGTTTTGAGACATCCGAGTTCAATTGGCTATAGTATTTCACTTCATTTGTTCTCATTTGCCCTTCAAATGAGTGAAATAAATATTATTCTTAGAGATTACATTCTTGAATATATTTCAAATCCCTTGACTTATTTGGAAATGGAATTTGTTAATGTTGAGATGAATGCTAAATTTTAATAAAGTACTTAAATGCATTTAACTTTATTTATATTTGCATTCTACACATTACATTAGTACTTAACAATAGTTGGGTTTGCACTTTGCATGTTTATTTATCACCATTATTTCCAACACATTGTGACCAATATCACTTGACTTAAATTGAGCACTATCATGTTTTAAATTAAAAAAATTCCAAAATATTTCAAATCTCATTCAAATTCAAATTTCAAACTTACTTGAAAATGGAGTTTGTTAATATGTGGTGAATGCCAAAATTTAGTAGACCAGTTAAATGCATTCTACTTTCTATTTGCATTCTACACATTAGTTCTCTACACATCTATTTCTCATCATTATTTTCAGCTCCTCGTGACCAATTTTCTTTGACTCGGATTAAGAATTTACTTTTTTTTTCCTGAGAAAAAAAGCATAATTTTATTTCATCTTTCGAGTAACAAAATTACATTTTGCATATACACATCGCTGTGTATTCTATTAAGAAACCTGAGTAGGTCCAGTATAATAAATACATCAAAAGCAGGATGTATGATCAATCCCGATCAAGTGTGTCACAATATATGTCAATCCATGTTCAGCCATATCATCCAAATTGAGCAAAAAAAAACTCATATAGAATATGAAACATAGTATCTGTAAAGATCTATAGATAATCATGTAACTACGGAAAACAGTATCAAAAAACCAGTATATAAAAATGCCAACATAACGATACTCATTATGGAGCCACCCCTTCAATGAACGGACGATGGTAAAAATTGTGAACAGTACCATCAAACCGCTCACAGATCTTCCACTGTCCCAAAATCAGATGTAGACCCTCCTTCAAGGCCAAGTCCGCCTCCTGGTTATTCTCCCTGTAAATATGATTGCAAGAGTATGAATCAAAGGTATCTAAAATGTCTGAAATAGAAGAGAGTATATTTTCTAGCCTCAAATTTCTGTAGATGTGTGTCTTCTTGACCTAGTTGATCACATTCATAGAATCACCAAAACAATTGAGAGTACGACACCCTTTCTCTGCTGCAAAGATGAGTAAAAGTTTCAAGCTGAACAGTTTAGCATGGTTATTGTTTCCTTCTCCTAGTCCCATCGTGATCTTGAAGGAATGCCCCTCTCTAAGAAACAGTATAGCACCACCCCCACATCTGTTATCTTGTGCCGCACCATCGAAGAAAGCCCAGGGGACAGTCTTGTCAATCTCCACCTCTAGAATATCTCTCTGGTTTTTAACTCTGATATGTTGCGAAAAGGCCTCAAGTACACCACTGGCCAGAGTAGCCATGATCTCTGGAGTACAACATTTCTTAGAGAAAATCAAGTTGTCCCGTGCAATCCAAACTCCCCATATAACAAGAAGAGGAAGTGCTTTCATTGAATGCTTCGTGATAGTTCTTCTCCAATGTTCCCACGCCTAAAGGATGCTAATGCCTGTCTAGTTACATGGTACTCCATAAATCTTAGAGCATTCCTTCCACACAGCGATGACACATAGGCATCTCATAAAAAGATGAACAACAATTTCCTCCGCAACTTTGCATAATGTGCACCAGCCTGGTCCTTGGAAACACCTCTTTTGTAAGTTATCCCAGCATGGAGCCTTGTTCTCCAAGACACACCACGTGAATAGCCTAGCTTTTAGTGGACATTTTATTTTCCATAGAGACTTCCACCACCAAACTACATCTTTGTCCACCTCCTGTGCACTCAATTTGATATAGCCTGCCTTTGGTGTGTACTTCCCACTTTGTGCCACATCCTAGATTAAAACATCTTCCCTCTCTCTCAAGATGATTTGATCCCGTGATAGTGCTCCTAAATACATTTCCAGATCCCGAGTTTTAGGTTCCTCAAACCCCAAGTCCCCAGCCTGAATCCGTGATTGTTCCCACCTTACCATCTGCACTGGATCCGCTAGCTAATGGAGGAAAAATATACATGTTTGTCTTAAAGCTAGTACAGTATTTTCCAAAAGCTTATGTTGATGTACACACCTGGTCCATGGGTCCTCCCCTACCTTGATTTTCCTTCCATTCCCAATCATCCAATCCAGACCATTTCTAATGACATCAAATGATTTGACAACAACTTTCCAAAATATAGATCCCCCAGCATGAGATTGGTGTGTACTTCCCACTCTGTACCACATCCTAGATTAAAACATCTTCCCTATCTCTCAAGATGATTTGATCCCGTGATAGTGCTCCTAAATACATTTCCAGATCCCGAGTTTTAGGTTCCTCAAACCCCAGGTCCCCAGCCTGAATCCGTGATTGTTCCCACCTTACCATCTGCACTGGATCTGCTAACTGATGGAGGAAAAATATACATGTTTGTCTCAAATCTAGTACAGTATTTTCCAAAATCTTATGTTGATGTACACACCCGGTCCATGGGTCCTCCCCTACCTTGAGTTTCCTTCCATTCCCAATCATCCAATCCAGCCCATTTCTAATGACATCAAATGATTTGACAACAACTTTCCAAAATATAGATCCCCCAGCATGAGATTTATCTAGGCGTCTGATCCAATCCTCAGTCGATTCAGGACTATTATACTTCTGAATCATCACATGAGCCCACAGATTTTCCATCTTCAGAATTCTCCAACCCCCTTTAGCCACCAGTGATTTTGCAAAGAGAAAAATATTTTTGAGTCCCCACCCCCCCAGTCCGTTTGGGATAGCAATCTTCTCCCACCTTACCCATGGAGTCACATGAGCTTCCTGCTTACCACTCCAAAGGAAACGAAAGAAGATTCTATGAGCCTTTTCCAGAATGCCTTTTGGAATCCATGCCAAAGACATCCAGTAGACAGGAATGGCCTCCAGAACAACTTTGACTAGAACTAATCTGCCAACCCTTGACAACCATCTATGGCTCCACATCTTTAATCTCTTTTCCAGTTTCTTAATTAACCAGACCCAATCCTGCTTCCTGTAATCATTGGGTTTTAGGAAAAAACCCAAGTATTTCAATCCCTCCTCCAACCTTTAAACATTGAAAGGAAATAAACTTAAGAGTACCTACTCCTCAACCATATTTAACATATGAGTGGTTACCGATGATTTCCCAAAGTTTATGTTCATGCCTGTTACTTTTGAGAAAATCTTCAGGATATCATCCAAAGTATTAAAATCCCTTACAGATCTGGAGCAGAAAACCAAATCATCATCCACGAACAGTAAATGGGTGATTTGCAGGTTCTGTGTAAGTTGTATTCCAGAGAAGTTTCCTAAATGATTAGTTTCCTTTATGGATTGACTTAGGCCCTCTGCCACCAACAGAAAGAGGAGGGGAGACAGTGGATAGCCCTATCTCAGCCCGCACTCTGCATGAAAAAAGGGGATGCAGCCCCATTGATTAATACCGAAAAGGATACAGTAGTGATGCATCTCATCACCCATCTGATAAAAGCAATATCAAAACCTAAGTGTGTTAGCAGCAAATGAATGTAAAGCCATCTTACCTTGTCATATGCCTTTGCCAGATCAATTTTCAGGACCGCACCCTTGATATTTTTAGTTTTCATATTATGCAGGCCCTCTTAAGCAACCCCAATAGCCTCATGAATCATTCTCCCCTCCAAAAAGCCAAACTATTCATTAGTTATGTGGTCTGAAAGAACCCGTTTCAATCTGCTGGAAATCACTTTTGTAACCACCTTATAGATACAGTTACAAAGTGAGATAGGTCTGAAATCATTCAAGGAAGTTGGGTTGTCCACCTTCAGATTCAAGGCAATGAAAGTGGAGTTGAAACTAGCTAGGAACCGTCCATAGGCTCTGGTATCCTCTACCACATTTAGGAGGTCCTGACCTAGCAAATCATAGAGTTTCAAAAAAAATTCAATCATCCAACCATCTGGACCTAGACTTTTATCCTTTTGAAAACTCTGAAGAACACACTTAAGTTCTTTCTCCGTCACTTCCTCCATCAGGGCTTGATTATCTTCTGCCTCCACGAACCCAGGGAAAACCTGAGCAATTCTAATAACTTCAGCCAGGGTAGCTTGTCCTGGGGCCTTATACATATTCTTGAATTGTTCCACCCCCAGGGAGGCCATACCGTCAAAAGTGTCATGCACGTGACCTTGTTCATCTTCAAGACTCCACACAGTATTGGTAGCCTTTCTCCCTCTGGCATATGCATGAAAAAAATTTGTGTTATCATCCCCACATTCCAACCACGTAGCTCTGCTTTTCAGTCTCTAGGTTTCCTCCCTTTCCAGCAGAAGAGTGATCCTCCGTCCTTCCAATATTTTCAGGACATCCTTATCCACCTGATTCAATAATCCACCCCCTCCTGATCATAAATCACAAAAAGTTCAGCTTCCACCAATTGCAGTTCTCTGGCATCCCTCTTTCTCTTGTCTACCACCCAGGTCTTAATCACTTCTTTCAAATTCCTGAAATTTTCTGCAAACTGAAAAGCAATAGTGATCCTATTCCCAGGTGCAGAATGTACCCAGCCATTAGGGTTCAAATCAATTAAGCTTTCATCTTTGAGCCAAGTTTTATTAAATTTAAGAGGACTTGGTGGTTTGACCGACCCATTTTTGAATTCTAGAAAAATGGGAAAATGGTTCGAGAGGCCCCCTTTTCCCATCCATTGTCTAATAAAATGGTGATTGTCCACAATCTTCTCAGTAACAAGAAACCGATCCAGTCTTTTCGCCACCCTCCCCTCCCTGCATCTGTTGTTTTTCCAAGTAGGTTTAAGCACACTGGCTCAACTTCCAGCCAATTTCTTTCCACCAAATTCCTTGTAAAATAATCAATTAGCAAGTCTGGTCTTGCATGAGGCCCCCAAACCTCTGCCTGACCCAGGGAGAAGTTTAGATCTCCCCTAATAATCAGCTTTTCTCCCCTCATCAGAGAATGGTTGAAAATAGTATCCCAGAAAGGAATTCTATTTAGGTAAGGTCCATAAATATTTATAACATCAAAAGTGTCCACATGTTCCAAATCTCTGAGTGTTATGCCCAAAACCAAATCCATGCCCCACACATTTAAAACCTTGACACTCCTAGTGTTCCAGCCTATTGCCAGTCTGCCCGAGCATCCTCTTACATCCAAAGTCTCAAAACACCAACCTCCAAACCAGCTTTCAAGCCTTGCTTTTACCTCTACACCTACCCCAAAGTTTCCTGAAGTAACATAATCTCAGGATGGTCTACCTCTACCACCTGTCGCAATGCTGATCTTTTTTGGTGACCAGCAAGACCCCGACAGTTAAAGGATAGAATCTTCATCTCCTACCCTTCTTACGGGCGTTCATTGCTCTAAGTGCCCTATCAATTGAGATCTGTTTCCCTTCCAATACATCCTTCTTAGCACGAGACTGTGCCTTCGCCATGTGTGAAACTCTGCCCCTCCCCCTAACAGTAGCGGCAGGGTTTTTTCCCAATCGTCCAGAAATACCTTTAGTGCATGAGCAAAGGAAATAACCCGAGTCAGTGGATTCGGTAGGGGAGTGGACCAAATCTATAAGCACTGGTTCCAGAACTGGACCAAGAGGAGGTTCCTCAACCAAAGTAGTAGAGTTGGGTGACCGAAGCTCAATAGGATTTAGGGTTAATTTCTTTAACCCCTCCACCCAGTCAATACTAGAAACATTTAAATGTTTTGCAAATAAATTTATGGACGAAGGTAGAGTAAAAGAAGAAGTACCAGGTGCGCCGACCAGAAAGGGTTCACCAACCATTCTGTCCCTTTCAGCTACCAGCATCCTCCCTGGTGGATCCGCTTCGACCTCACTGCCTTCCACAGACACGATTTCCTGACCAACAAGAGAAAGAGGTGGAGGCGAGGGCTTCGTGTTTTCCCCCTCACCGCCTGACAACGAGCTACTACATTCCTTGCGTTGTCTGTCCTTGACATGTGCCGCCAAGGGACAATCAACCATCGGGTGCCCATACACATGGAATCTTCTGCATCGAAAGGGTATGTTTTCATAGTCCAGAGTCTGTAAATGTGAATAGTCCTTCTAGGAAATCTTCATAGCCCCAGGGAGCCTGTTCCTAATGTTGATATTGACGAGAATACGAGCCATGCTATTCAGATTGGTTACCTTAAAGGAATAATCAGTCTCCAGGAATGTACCCAACAAATTCCCAATATGCACAAAATGTTCCTCGGTCCATAATGGGAGCGGAAGGCTCGGAAGCCTGACCCATGTCAGAACAACATCCACCCTTTCACGACTCACATCGAAGAGAGGATGCCATTTCTTCAATAATACCAGCACTTGTTCATAAAACCAGTTATGGTTTAGAACCCATAGCAGATGTTCTTCAAGCTGGAAATTAAAGGCGTACCATCCCCGCGCCAGCCCTTCCACTACTGGAACAATCCCCAACTCCCCCATCTAGCATTCTTCAACCCATTTGTTCACAGTCCTAATTGAAAGCAATTTCCCCATGAACCGCCCAACCAAAGTGAATTTGTCCAGTGATTCCATCCTTTCCCAACGTATATCCTCTCCCACTGTGTAGTTAATAATCGGTGTCATCTTCGACCATTTTTTCCTTCGCTTACCCTGACCTTTCAACCCTGAGCGGCCCTACGCCCCACCACTGGAAGAGAGGTCCTTGCCACCAAACTTGGGCAGCCTCTATGCTCTCGTGCTCCAATAGCGCTTCCCACAAAACCCCAGTGCGATTCTACCCCAAAAGTGTCCTCCAAACCCCCACTGGGTCCTTTTCTGCCACGCCACAGACCTTCATTCCGCGTTTGAGTGCCCTGGGCAACATATTTTGCCTCTATGCTCCCACCTGCGACCTGTTCCTGTTCAACAACGAAATTTCCAACCTTCGGGAAATATGGTTCCACCGGCAGCTGTAAAGACCCTGGAGAAGACAGAAGAAATTTCGACGGTGATAAACCATCTCCCACAGCCGGCGAGGGGTTGCTCACAACCAATATCTTTGGCCAGAAATGCCCATTGACCTCCACCTCAGCATCCAGACCTCTTAATGGGGAAAAACTAAAAATACCCTCCTCCAGGGGGTCAGTAGAGTAGTCCACGAGGTCCTCCTCCATCATATTTCCACAATATTCAACAATCCATAGTAAAAATGTAAAAAAAACTTACCACTCCAAGGAGAAAATTGTCAGATGTAGTAAAAACGCCGCCTCGAACCGCACAAACCAGCCGTGTGTCCTCTTCCCCGAATATCGTTCAGGAAAATGCCGCCTGCTGGCTTGACCGTCATAGGCTGCAAGCCATGCCTGCGACTAGCAGGGAGGGTTCAAACCCTAGCCATTCACCTGCCAAAACCCTCTGCCCTCCACCGAAAACCCCCAAAAAAATATTAGATTAAGAATTTATTTAATATATTCTACTTGAATTAGAGAACTCTTTGAAAAGAGAGTAAAGGGACAAGAGAGGACTACCAAATGTAGGTGAAATAGTTTATTAACTAATATTTTCCAAGCTTGACTCATCTTGGGAAATATATTTATCTTATCCTAAACATTAATAAAAATGCATTATCTTACCTTTACCTTAACTTACATTCATACCATATCCTATCATAGGTAAATCTTTAATAATTCAAACAAGATTGACAATAACTCAATAATCTTCAACCAACCAATGTTGAAGACACAGAAAACTGGTAGACACAACAAGCAATGCCAATGTAATATAGTTAAGTCAACAAAAAACTTTGTTTGTTGCTATTGGTACCCCTTCAAGTGTAGCTTTCGCTCTTATCATGACTCAGACAATTTGAATTTAATGATTTTATTTTCTCAAGAATACAAGAAATATTTAAAACTCAAAATAGCACCTAATATCTACAATGTCCACTAGTTGGTTTAGGGTGTGTGTCGTGTTCAACACTTTGAAAGAAAAAAGAAGAAGATACTACGCATGAAATAGATGACAAAAGACTCGACAATGGTTCAATATCGACCCACAAATGAATCTGCAAGTATGGACACTCCTTTCCAAACATTCACATTCTTTGCAGCAGCCGCAACACTCTCGTGCAAAACAACTATTAGATAAGTCACCAAGTTAAAAGAATGCCCGCATAGGCTAACCCCTCTGCTATATCCACTCTTGTGAAAAATGATAATATATGTTCACAAAACACACCAGATGCTATAATACGAAGATACTTTAATGTGTAATGAATTTATATGGGGCGAACCATTAAAGTTGGCGACTCTTGTGCATGAAATATAGTGGATCAATATTTTTTCTGATTTTATATATTTGATAATTGCTAACGAGGAATTTAATAGCCAAAGCATAATGTTAGCTATTTACCATGACCAACCTATCAGACAATTTATGTGAACAATAGTATATGCCAATAAAGTCATCTAAGGCTAAAAAATGTTATTCAAGATTCAAGTTACTGTGATTTGTGAAATGGTTTGCTTTATCTATCTTAGGAAAGGAAGAATCTATTGAACTTAATGGGCATCTTATGAATATGTTTTATGATTTAGATTTTTTTAACTGCAGTTGAAACGATGTTCCTTCTTTGTGAGTTTTCCTTGTACCTATTTACATTGAAGTAGTCTAAGAAAGTTATCTATGTTGCAATTTAATCTAATATAGAGGTAATTAATTAACTTGGAGATGGATGTTGGTTGGCATAAAGTAGCCATAATTTTTAATCTTTGCTTTAATCGACCTTCGTTGTATCCATGGCTCTGACATAAGAATAGATTAAATCTTACATTTGGTATATAAGAGTTGGAAGAGCTGCCAAGGGTGGGAAATTTGGTATATTTGGAGGAGTTGCAGGCACACAGATGTGTAAGTTTGAAGAGGATAGGGGGATTGACATAGTGAAAAGAGCTTCAGAAGCTATATGTTAATGGGTACCATGAGCTAGAAGAGATGCCAAGCATGGAAAGATTGGTACCTTTGAATGGTTTGTGGGAAAATGGTTGTACTAAGCTGAATATCATACAAGGGTTGGCGCAGTGTACAAAGCTTTGGATGCTAGGTGTTTTTTGGTGCTCCGAGTTAGAAGAGATTCCAAGCAAGGAAACGTTGGTATATTTGGAGTTGTGGGAAAATGAATGTATCAAGTTGAATAGCATATCGGGTTTGGCACAATGTACAAAGCTTCATATGCTAAATGTTGGTGGGTTCTCTAAGTTACCGAGTTAGAAGAGATGGCAAGCATGGAAACATTGGTATCTTTGCAGGAGTTGGATGCAAACAAATGTGTGAAGTTGAATAGTTTACCGGGATTGGCGTAGTGTAAAAATATTCAGACCCTAATTGTTTGTGGGTGCTCTTAGTTAGAAGAGATCCCATGCATGGAAACATTGGATCTTTAGAAGAGTTCCAAGGCCATCGGACGTGTGAAGCTAAAGAGCATTCAGGGTTGGTGTAGTGCACAAAGCTTCCCAGGATAATCTTTGGTGGGTACTCTGACTTAGAAGAGCTCCCAGGCATGGAAGCATTAAATCAATTGTTCATAAGATTTGAAACTCCCTACATATTGGTTCAATCTAAGTGGGTAAAGAAATTCATATGAAAAAAATGAATTGGGAACCAAAAGAAATCATGATACTCCCCTCTTCTATGCAACAACAACGAACTCAACTACAATGACATCAAGAATGAAGACAACTTTGATAATATACAAGAGGGTAGACAATTAACCTGTCTAACCTACAAATCCCTTGAAGTCGCCTTGTCTGGATAAGGATGGACAAGTGCTGGAATGAAAGGATGGACAATTATTTGAACACATGAAACCAATCTATTGATTATGCATCCCTTCAGCTGAAAGTGTAGATATTTCCATTCTACCTTTCCCTCTAGTCTATTGAATGCATCCCATCAGATATGCCTTTGCCATTTGGCATGTTCTCTTTGCACAGTCTTGCTCCTGAGCATCGCCTCCTTGTTTCCTACGATGATAGCCTCACCACCCTCTCGTGGCTCTGCTTTGAAGCGACAAAGAGAGACAATGAAAATAGAAGAGAGGAGGATATGTGGCTTCTTGTGGGCGACAGCTTGGGAAAAAACATCATGAATAATTTTATTGTTATTAATATTTCATATGCTTAGCTAGATATCATTAGTGCTTAATCCAAAATCACAACAGTAGCATATGCAGAATCATTGAAAGAAACACAATCACAAGATAGACAAAGTATTTATCTTGGGAAACCCTCGAGGGGAAGAAAACCCAACAAAACTTCCTCTATATAGATGTATAAGATGAAACCCCAAAATAGGTATTCTCCTCCCTATTGATCTCGCTCTCTCTCTCTCTCTCTCTCTCTCCTATGCGCTACACAAGTGTGAGTTTGTTTGTTCAAATGAGGAACACAACTCCTCTATTTATACTCTTTTTGTTACTTGAATTTTAACCTAACAAGTCGGCCCCAGTAAACTGAATGGGCCGACTTCACCTAGGAAATCATAAAACATTATTATATTATATTTATTAGGGTACAATTGACTTGACTTACAATGGAGGCTTTAACTCATGACTCTATGATGACCAATGACAATAATAACATCCCGACGGAGGAATAGAATATCTCCCTTGGGGTACATCAATAAAATACATTTAGAACATCGTTTGAAGTTACAAAATTTCAACACTCCCCCTTAATGAGAAGGGTATTCTACTAACAACAACATCGTCAACTATAGGAGTAACAAGAGAGATCATATTCAATAGTATTAAGGTAGTACATCTATATGTCATAGGAAGTTTTCAACGATCATTAGCAACTAGAACAGTTACTGTAATATCTTCAATACTGGAACATCATATTCTACAACACTAAGTCTTCACCTTTTGCAACATTCAATCACTTAATCCTTTGCAGCAACACTTCAATATTCTTGATCCTTTGCAGCAACAGTTCGATCTTCTCGATCCTTTGCAGTAACAGTTCGGTCTTCTTGATCCTTTGCAACAATACTTCGATCTTCTCAACCCTTTGCAACATCATTTTGATCTTCTCGATCCTTTGCTGCAGCACTTCGATCTTCTTGATCCTTTGCAACAAAACTTCGATATTCTCGATCCTTTTCCACAAGACTACCTACAGTACACATGATCTCTTTGTGGGATGATCAATCCCTATCACTTTAGGACATAAGTCCAAGGATGATGCAATCCTTGTCAACCTACTCCCCATTAATGAGGAGGGTCCATAGTATCAACCAATTGGATCGTCAGCAAATGAATGTAGGACCATATCGTCTACAACTAAATGTAGATCTCTTCTACACATGAATGCAGGACCTATCATTCTTAAGAACTCATCGTATACCATCCTTAGCCTAACAAAGCTAGGACCACTCTAAGCGAGTGTTATACTACGACATCTAAGTGTGCATGTAGGCATACTCTCCATCCAAGAGTATTGTCTGCAATTGTGGATCTCGTCCACACCTAAATGCAGGGCATGTCATCCGTAAGGACTCATTGTAGAGCATCCTCTACTTTAAATCTAGGACCTCTCCCAAGCGAGTTTTATTCTACAACATATACAAATGAATGTAGGTACACTCTCCATGCGAGAGTATCGTCTCTAACTGCAGATATCGTTCGCACCTAAATGCAAGACCTGTCATTTGTAAGGACTCATTGTAGAGCATCCTCAACTTTAAAGCTAGGATCACTCTCAAACGAGTGTTATTCTATGACATATACAAATGAATGCAAGTACACTCTCCATGCGAGAGTATCATTTACAGGAGCATCCTTAGTCGGTAAGAGCTAGGACCACTCTCAATAACAAAGTGTTATTATCTGCAAGACCATCCTCAAATAGGATACTATCATCCATAAGTGAATGTCAGACCTTATCAACATCTACAAGCGCACTTGGCCTCTTTTGTACTAGAGCATCACTACCATCCCATCATCAATGATAGTCTCATCATTAGTCCCCCTTTCCAGGGAGGATCCATATCATCAACCTGCTCCTTCTTTGTCTGAGGAGGGTTCATATCTTCGACATGTTCTTCCTTTTTTAGGAGAGTCCATATCTTTGACATGTTCCTCCTTTCCGAAGAGAGTCCATATCTTCATCGTTCCTCCTTGTGATGAAAGTCTGTAGTATCATCATTGTTCCTCCTTGCGAGGAAAGTATTTTTTGACTACACCAAGCTTGTCACATAAGTATTCAAACTTTAATCAAGATAGAGGCTTGGTCAACACATTAGCAACTTGCTCATTGGTACTCACATACTGGAGTTTTATAGCTCCCTTCTGTACCATATCCCTTATATAAAATTATTGGATTTCTATATGCTTTGATCTTTCATGGCACATAAGACTCTCTATCATCTTTATACATCTTTGGTTGTCACAAAGAATCACTGTGGTATCCAACTCCATGTCAAATAGACATGTCATCAATTTCTGAAACCATATCGCTTCACAACTAGTGGAGCAAGCCGCTATGTACTCTGCTTTAGCCGTGTTGGGAGCAACACTAGACTGTTTCTTACTAAACCATGAGATCATGGTGGATCCCAGATAGTAACATTCACCCGAGGTGCTCTTTCGGTCTGTGGCACTTCCTGCCCAGTCTGAATCCGTATATCCATATAATATGTAATCATGATCTCTAACATAGTATAGTCCAAAGTCTATCGTACCTTTTAGGTACCTCGTCACATGATTTGCAGCTATCAGGTGAACCCGTGTAGGTTTAACTAGATATTGACTTAAGGTGTTCACGACAAAGCACATATCTGGCCTTGTATTCGTCAGATTCATCAACGACCCAAGAATTTTTCTGTAGTGAGTCATATCCACTAACTTTGATGATTCATCAGATAATAGCTTCAGGTTGGTATCCATGGGTGTGGCCATGGCTTTACAATCCAACATATCAAATATTTTCAAGATTTCTACTGCGTACTTTCCCTGGTTCATAAAGATTCCTTCTAGGCTCTGCCACACTTCCAACCCGAGGAAATAATGCATCAATCCAAGATCTTTCATCTCGAATTCTTCAGCTAGCTTCTTCTTGCAATCTGTAATCTGTTTCTCATTTCCAATCATAAATAGATCATCCACAGACAACAATAGTATGACAGGTTCATCATCCATAACATTCATGTAAAGGTTAGGATCAACTTTACTTTTGGTAAAGCCCAAGCTTGTCAATAAGCTGTCTATTCTTCCATACCAAGCTCTAAGAGCTTGCTTTAGTTCATACATAGCCTTTTTCAACTTACATACATGAGTCACTATGTCTTCAACTTCAAATCATTGTGGTTGTTCAATGTATACCTCTTCCTCAATCACACCATTTAGGAAGGTTGTCTTTACATCCATTTGGTGTAGATCCCACTTCATCATGGAAGCAAGTGTCATGATGTTTCTGATGGAAGTGTACTTTACTACTGGAGCAAATGTCTCTTCATAATCAATCCCTTCTTTCTAAGAGAATCCTCTTGCCACAAATATTTCCTTGTATTTTTCAATACTTCCATCAACTGCATGTTTTATCTTGTAGATTCATTTCGAAGTTACCACACTCTTGTTTTCTGGTTTGGGTACTATATCCCAAACATCATTCTTCATTATTGACCGGTATGCTTCCGTCATTGCTTCCACCCACTTTTTCTTCTGTGCAACTTCCTCATAGCTGGAGGGTTCTTGATCTACAAGATCACACATCAAAGCTACATAACTGGAGAATGGCTTCGATCTCTTGCTTGTTCTTGTGGAGCCTTCTAGAGGTCCATACTTCTCTGCTTCTTTTATAATTTCTCTTATCCAAGTAGGTTTTCTTTTTCAAGACATATACATAGTATGGGGTTCCTGAGGTTCTAGCATATCATGATCTTCAAATGCTACTATTTTAGGAGAGGGTTCAACTTCTACCTTTATGGGAGGTACATCCTATTCATGTACTTCTTCAAGATGACACTTTCTGGATTTCGTAAGAGTTGTTTCTTCATCAAATTTCACATCCCTACTAATCTCTAGATGATGGAATCCTGAAATGTATGTCCTGAAGGATTTGGAGACTTCATAGTATCCAAAAAAAAATTCCTTATTTCTAGAAGGATCCAACTTGGTTCTCTTCTCTTTCGGAATATGTGCATATACTGGACAACCAAATATCTTGAGATGGCTCACTTCAAGTTTATTTCCTATATACATTTCTTAAGGAGTCTTGAATCCAAGAGCACTATGAGATAATCTATTCCGCACATACACAAATGTTCTTGTTGCTTCATCACATAGATGCATGGGAAGGTCTTGGTCGTGAATCATTGTTTTCACTGCTTCCATAATGGTTCTATTCTTTATTTCCACAACACCATTCTGTCGGGGATTGTAGGGAGTGTTTAGTTCCCTCTTGATTCCAGCTTCTTTGCAGAATGCTTCAAATTATTTTGAAGTATATTCTCCACCATTATCCGATCTCAGTGTCTTGATTCTTCTTTCTGAATGGTTCTCTATTAAGGCTTTGAATTCCTTGAATTTCCTGAACACTTCACTCTTGGTCTTCAAGAAGTATATCCATGTCTTTCTTGAATAGTCATCAATAAATGTGACATAATATTCATATCCGCTTAAAGATGCGGAGGGAATAGGACCATATACATCAGAATGAATTAATTCCAACGTGCCTTTAGTCTTTGTTTCACTTTTCGGAAATGGATTTTCAATGTTCTTTCCTCTTGCACATCCTTTGCAAGTTCCTTCATGATCAATCTTCTAATTTGGTAAACCTGTTAACACCTTGCTCACATAGGGTAGTGCTTTGTAGTTTATGTGAGTAAGCCTTATATGCCATAGTTCACTTGATATAGTGGTATCATGGACACGGGTTGTCTCTGGATGTCCCTTGAGTTTGTACAATCCTCCTTCTTCTTCAACAATGACCACAACATCTTCAAGTGTCTTTCCTTTGTTCCACATGAGTACTTGTCCATCTATAAAAGCAACTCTATATCCTTTCTTATCTAGTGTTGAGATGGAAAGTAGGTTATTTTTCAAACCTGGTACATAAAGTACTTTCTTCATCTTCATGGAGGTTCTAGAATCAAGCTTGTAGCCTGATTCACCATTGCATTTGAAGGGATATTGATAGTCATCTCCTAATGATACTTTATGAGGAGAGTTATTTTCTTCAAGTATTGACAGAGTTTTCTTCTTCCCTGTCATGTGATTTGAAGCACCACTATCAATAAGCCATGTATCTTCTCCAAGTGTTATAGACCCAGAGAGTGTAGAGAATAGTGCATATTGTTCTACATCTTCTTCTTTTGCTTATCTCTTTCGAGGTCTTTCTTCTTATTCTTCATCCTCATCTTCAACTAGATGGGCATGATGTCTTTTGTTGTTGTTGTTCTTCAATGGACACTCTCTGGCAAGGTGTCCTATCTTATGACAGTTGTAACATTGATGTTTGGAGTAGTCTTTCTTCTGACTGTTTTCTCTTTTCCTTTGAAACTTCTTTTGAGGTCTATACTCCTTGTGACTATCCTTCTTGAAGTTTGATTGTCTTCTTCTTTTGGTATGGGTGGCTAGAGCTTGATCATCTTCTTTAAGTAGAGCTTATTTGTTAGCTACTCTAGCTTCTTCTTAGATGTGATCTTCCCATACAATGTCAAACTTCATACTTTCTTTTCTGGCACATAGAGTCTGTATGAACGAATTCCAAGGTCTAGTGAGATCATTGAGAGTAGTCATAACTAGTTCATCTTCATCAAGGGAGTCTCCAATGGCACTTAGTTGTTCCCTCAACCGGGAGACCCTTGTGAAGTAATGTTTAATGGATTCTCCTTTACTCATATTGGTACCCTTAATATGAGCTCTCAAGTTCATCTTTCCATTGATGTTCTTTCCCTCATACATTATGAAAAGCGCATCATACATTTGCTTTGGTGTCTTCTTAGATGACACTTGAGGGATCAAGCGATCTTTGATAGAATCAACAATGATCCTCATTGCCTTGATTAGGTCTTTTTTATGCTTCTCCTGAGCTTCATCTTCTTTAGGTTCTGCAACTTCATCCTTGATGTATTTTTCAATATCATTCTCTTTGAGAATGAGACCAATCCTATACTTCCATGCTAGGAAGTTTTCTATGCTTCCCAACTTGTCCTCAAGCTTAGTGCTTGGGGCCATCCTATCGAGGAGGTCACTAAAAATTGAAATTTCTCAAAATGAAAAGCTGACCTTACCAAGAGATGCACTTGACTGAGATGAGTTGGTCGGTTCACTTGGATTCTAAAGATCCCAAATATTCACCCTTCAAAACTTGCTTGCGAGGTTGCAGTTTCTGCATATTTTTGGTTATGGTTTTCTACAGTTTTCTAGCTCAGAGCCAAACTAGGGTTTGGATTTCCCAAAGATTCACCCACTCAAAAACTTCGATCTAAGGCTCAATAGATGCGCTCTAGGGAGGCACAACTTTCTATGCAAGCATATCTTCAAATTCCCAATTTTTGCAAAACCCCTAATTTATTCCGAAGGGAGAGGAGAGAGAGTTTCACCTTGTGAAAACTGTTCTATTCAGGTTAGCTCTTATTCCATGTTAAGATTTCATATGCTTAGCTAGATATCATTAGTGTTTAATCCAAATTCACAACAGTAGCATATATAGAATCATTGAAAGAAACACAATCACAAGATAGACACAGTATTTATCCTGGGAAACCCTTAAGGGGAAGAAAACCCAACAAAACTTCCTCTATATAGATGTATAAGATAAAACCCCAAAACATGTATTATCCTCCTTACTGGTATGTGTGTCTCTCTCTCTCTCCTATGCGCTACACAATTGTGAGTTTGTCTATTCAAATGAGGAACACGACTCCTCTATTTATACTCTTTTTGTCACATGACTTTTACCCTAACAAGTTAGCCTCACTAAACTGACTCGGTTGACTTCACCTCGGAAATCATAAAACAATATTATATTATATTCATTAGGGTACTATTGACCCGACTTACAATGGAGGCTTTTCCTCATGACTCTATTATGACCAATTACAATAATAATATCCCGACATAGGAATAGAACATCTACCCTAGGGTACATCAGTAAAATACATTTAGAATATCCTTTGAAGTTACAATATTTCAACAATTGTGAAGGGCAGTGATTGGAATCCTCTAAAAATTAGAGGGGTAATGATGGTGGGACCTTCATTCGGTGGAGAGAAATGGAAGTAGTAAGAGATTGATCACACAAACTATGAATATGTACTTATTTGACTGAACTTGAGATTATAGCTCCGTAAATGACAATTTTTTTAGTTTTTTCGATAGTTTCTGCATTTTTTGTTGGGATGATACAGAATCGGGCCAATCATAATAAACACACCTATTAAAGGTCAATATCAATAAAGATATTGCAAACAACATAAAAAAATAAGTTATCCTCTTTCCATATAAACCTATTTTTTTTGTGGAGCAATGGAGCGGAGATTGGTGCAGTTCAATCAAATGTGTTGGTGATATTCTACTCCTCCAACAAATCATTTTCCATCATGCGTCCTATCTCCTTCGAAATTGCATGTGAGCCAGACCCTATATCCACTATGTCAAGCTCACTCAGGAGCATCGTGCCCACTCTTCCTCATCTCTACATATACTGACCAAGTGAACGCCCTCTCCAATATAATACCTATGCACATCCTCTTTGATTCCATCAGCATTAGAGATAAAGACTCGCCTTGATCTCCAAGCTAGTGATCATCGATAGCATCGTTGAATACTGACATTTTATTGATCTCATTGAAAGACTAGTGTGTTAAATAATATTTTGAAGTTGTGATCAATGGTGTGGGGATTATTTTAGAGGATTGAAGTCATTGTGAATGGAGCCTAGTCTTTGAATGGATCTTGTGGATTTCATAAATGTCAACTAACCTAAGTGTAGGAGATCCAAACCAATGTCTATTGAACATCGTGTTGTTGCTATGTGGGTGATATACCTAGCATGTGAATTGTGGATGAGTATGTGAACATGGGGTGACCTATAGAAGAAGGAAAGGTTGCCCCAAAGAGTTTAACATAATCATATTTGGAATTGTGTGGAGGTGCATGAAGATAATACTATGTGGAATCAGAGAACATTGTGGAGACCTCCATACACCCGTGGAGACCTGCACTTTGAAGTAAAGCAATCATTTGAACATAATTTGAGATGTGACCTCTGGGATATTTGAAGGTTGCGTGCTTACCCACATGGACAAGATGGAAACTAAAGAACTCATGTGAACTAAAGAGAATGGCATCTATGACCAGCATAAACCCTAAGGTGTATTCCTGAATCTATATTTTGCATGTTTTTGGGTATCATTATGCCCTGTGCATTCCACCTCAAACATGCTAAGTGATCCTATCTGGAAATAAACCACCAAACCTGAGCTCAACAAACTTGGTTTTGAAAGTCCATCCATAGGGACTCCAAACAATGAAGGGCCAGATACCATCAATATTTGATTCAAAATTGCACTCGTGTCACTCTTGTTGTCCTCTAGCATTATATACCTTTTTAAAGGTAAAATATTTTCAAGAAGACCAATGTTTTACAAAACAAATAGCATGCTTATGTGCAATTGAGACACTTTGACCAACTAGGAGATCATAGAGAGTTGTCAGTTCAGACCTTGTACTCGATACTTGATTCAAAGTAGTTGACATGTTGCCTGTCGTATTGTGCAAAACTTGAATGTATGTAGAATATAGCATCACAAGAAAAGCTAAACAATATTTTTCATTAAAGAAAGATGGTAAAGAAACAAAATTGGTGTAGATATATGCTTCAAAACAAATACCCCCAATGTTTCCCATCTGGAGAGCATGTATGTCTATATATTCAGAATAAATATGCTTAAAAAAACTCTTAAGCTTGACCATGGAGAGGCACATACTTTAGCATGGATATATGGTTTGCATCCAATAGTTGGCCTGGATTATCTCCAACCTACTGAAAACAAACACATAAAATGTAAAACTTCGGAGAAATATTGTCAGTGATTACAAAGACAAAACAAGGTGTGATGGCATGACAAGATGTAAATTTTTTTACATAGGTTTATGTCTTCCAAAAGAAAACATACCTCGGACTCTAGTGTCATCATCGAGTGGGAAAAGGGATATTTGACTCTTCAAGAACTTCAATTCAAGTATTCGCTTGAGAGAGTTAATTTTATGATCCAAAAATTTGATCTGATCTCTTTTTGTCATATCTACAGGGTTTATAATCGTGTGGTGGATGGACTATCCAAATCGACAGTTGGTGAAATGGATGGTCTTCTGATTTTTGAAGAATAAAGGGATGATGAGATCGTTGAGTTTCACCGCATTTGTCTGTCCTTAATATTTTGATGTTGTGTCCACTCTGGTTCTCCACGAGTGCCTTGAACTGCTGAAAACATCCAAATGCATCAGATTTACCTTGTGTATCAATAAAGGTAAAAAAATAACTACATCTCCTATAGATGGTGTCTGCATTGGCCCACAAATATTAGAGTGCACAATCTCAATTCTAAAATGATAAAAAATCCTAAAATCTTCTTTCAAAACTTTTTTTTTTCAGATGAAAAAAGCATTCCTTGATATTTTATTGAATCAAAAGTAATTTGTTACATCTTCTAGTTGGCATGATCATTCAAGTAGATCTAATCACTATACATGAAATAATATCATCAAAAAACTACTCGAGGGAGAGGTCTGAGTCATCTATTGTCCCCACATGGGCTTAATGAACCGAAAGAGATCCTCTCATAAAAAAATTGCAAGTAAGGTTAGCCATAGTTGTCTCAAAGGAAGATAATATGAGCCCTGAGGCATTATCTAAGACAAGCTTCAAGTCCTCTCAAAATTCCAGGGATAAGCTCAATGAACCAAATTCTGTAAAAAGATAGCATCCCAAGGGGTCTGACTACATCAAAAGACAGTCCTTAGTCAGCATCAGAGCTGATTCTCAAAACAGCTGAAGATTAACTTCCCCATATATATCACCTTTACAATATTTTGTAAAGGTAAGATGGCCAGGAGCCATAAGCATCCCATCCTTGGATAATTAATCAACCCTCATATTATATTCCCTATAAACATGGTTGAAATCCACTGAAGTGAATGAAGAGATCAACTTTTTGGTGTTGTTGCACCAAGCTTCTAGGTTCACAATAGCAAGAGTGGATTCATCCTTTGCCCAATTTATAATCATAGAGGAGTCACCAAAGATATGTAGATATGGAAATCCAATATCTTTGGCAATGGAAAGTAAAGCCCAGAGTGCCAATAGCTCGACTCTTGTATTAGTGCTGAGACCACAACCTAATTTCATTTCAATGAAATGTTGTTCATTTATCCAAATACATACCCCTGCCCCATCTTTAGAATCTGTTGCAGCTCCATCAAAGAAAGCCATGGGAAAGTGTTTTAATGGAGGATCCCCAATATTCCTGGCTTTAGGTCACTTTAGCTTGAGGTACCAGATAAGATAAATCTTCAGATATAATCTTATGACAGAGATAGGGGATATTTGGCTCTTTGTTCTAAAAAATGGTGTTGTTCCTAGTCTTCCAAAGGTTCTAGATGAACAAAATAGGGAGATATGAGAGCATTCTGTCTTTTTCCAGCCAGTTGATATGGTTCCCTGTAAGGTTCATTTTAAACCAGTCCACCTGAATGTCAGCTAGATTATCCAAGCAAACCAGTACCTCACGAGCCAAGGAACAATTTACAAACAAATGGTCGATTGATTCGACTTCTTTCTTTCAAAGGCATCACCTGTTTGGACCGAGCCAACCCCTATTACAGAGGTTATCCCAAGTATTGATTTTTTTAAAGAAAGCCAACCAAGTGACGCACTTCAGCTTTTGTGGAATGTTGAAGTCCCAGACCTGAGAGATGATGCAATCAGAAGGAGGAGGCAAATAATCCAATATGATAAGCTCATGAGATTTTTTTGCTGAAACCATGCCTGAATCCTTATGAAACAGCCAGAGAAGAGAATCCTCCACATCCCCAATTCTTATTCCACCATGAGAGAGACCTTTTACAAAAGGTGTCCACTGATCCGCCCATTCTCCTTCGAGGTCCAGATCGAAAGCTGATAACCATCCATTATAACCAACAGAGAGTCCATCCAATTTCTGTGCCTGGGCCAGGCACAATATCCCATAGTCAGTCAGATATTCTCTGAGGCCCATCGAGAGAATGTATGAAGTCTCCAAACCTGCAATCGGATCCACGCCTAGGCGTATTTTCAATCCGTCACCCACTTTCCAACCGAGATTGCATGTAATCCAAGCCAAAATTCTAACAAACCCATTCCAAAAATATGAGGTGCCATTAATAGTGAATTTCTGGGCGCAAATCCAGTCCTCCAAGGGTCTATCCTTCAGATATTTATGAGCAATAATTTGACTCCAAATACCATTGCCTTTTAATACCTGCCACAAACTCTTCAGTCTGAGGGAGATCCCGAACCACTCTAGGTTCATTATGTCCCAGCCACCATATTCAACAGGAACATAAATTGATTTCCAGTTTGCCAAATGAAAACAATAATGACCAGCAGTTCTTCCCCACGGGAAGTTAAAAATTAAACGTCTCAAGGCATTCAGTATAGAGTTGGGACATCTTGCCAAAGAAAAACAGTACACTCTGATCCCTGTAAGTATAGATTTGATGAGAATTAATCTGCCTCCCAAAGAGAGCAATCTAAAAGTCCAGTTGTTTATCTTATTTTCAAACATCACCACCATCCATTTCCAATCTGATGCCCGGTATCCCAGAGGTTTTAAGCGATACCCCAAGTATTTAAACCCTGAGTTGATAGGAGCCATGTTGTATGGGAGAAGCTGAGCGATTTGCCTTCTAGTCTCTTCATCCACATTATGATACAAAAAAGAGGATTTTTCCATACTAACAATCGTACCCGTGGCTGAACAAAACAAGTCCAGTACTTCTTTGTATGCCCCCCATTCTTGGACAGTTCCAATTCCAAAAAGAATTACATCATCAACAAATAATAAGTGAGTTAGTACTAGAATAGGAGAGAATTGGAAACCTTTAATAAGTCCTTTCTGCTAGGCATCAATAATGATTTTGCTGAGGCTCTCAGTAATCAGAATGAATAAAAGTGACGATAGGGGACAACCCTGCCGAATTCCCCTTGAGGCAGGAAAAAAATCCGAGGGTGTCCCATTGACTAAAACAACAAAACAAGAGTTAGTGACACATCCCATTATCCAGTTAACACCAATCAGAGGAATACCTATCTGTAGGAGCGAGGGTATCAAAAAGGTCCAATTGACTCTATCAAAGGCTTTAACTAAATCCAACTTCAGTACAAGGACACTTGAATTTTTGGCTTTGATGGAATGTAAAACTTCCTAGGTAATGCCTACTAGTTCAGTGATCTGATGGTCCTTTAAAAAACCAAATTGTTGTGAGGAGATAGCCTTGGTCAATATAGGTTTTAGGCGAGTCGCAACAATTTTAGAGATTACCTTATAGATAAGGTTACCTAATGATATAGGACGAAAGTTTGCAAAGGTGGAGGGATTTTCACACTTAGGTATCAGGGTCAAAAAAGTGGAGTTAACAGAACCTGGGACGTACCCCTCTACTCTTGCTTGCTTTGCTGCAGAGGTAAGTTCCTCGCCAATCAGGTTAAAAAAAAACAGGAAAAACTCAACCAACCAACCATTAGGCCCGGGGCTTTTATCTTTCTTGAATCCCTCCAGAACGGATTCTACTTCCTGTATGGTAATAGGCTCTAAGAAGTAGTTTACTTCCTCAGCCTGAGTAAAAGTCGGAAACAACCTTATTACCTTAAGTTGATTAGCAATATTTGTAGACTTATCATCCATGAAAACATCACTGAAGTGTTTTTTGCCCATCTTCTTTAGGGCTGCATCCTTAGATACTAGGTTACCATTTATATTCTTGAGGGACCATATAACATTTGAATTCCTTCTTGCTGAAGCATAAGCATGAAAGAATTTGGTGTTGGCATCCCCTTCTTTTAGCCAGAGGACTCTGCTTTTGAGTCTTTGGGTAGTAACCTCATGAGCCAAGATATTTCCTTTTTTATCATGCAGATCTTTCAGTCTGTTTGCATCTACAGCTGACAGAATCCCGGAGTCCTTCAATAGAATGTGAGTGGTCTCTTCATTTAAGTCCAGGAGCAATTGTTTCCTTTCACAATTTTTCTTCCTCTCCCAGCCTTTAACCGAAACTTTGAGTCGTTTTAACTTCCTTGAGAGAGAATCCAAGGGGTTTGTAGGTCCAAAATCCAAGGGAGCCTTCCAGGATGACTCAACCAAAGGGGTGAAGTCATCTTCCAAGAGCCAGGCTTTATTAAATTTGAAGGGGTAGCATTGCAGTACAAGTCTTTGACCCCACTCTAGACAAATAGGGTAATGGTCTGAAACATCAAAAGCAGTAGCCCAAGACCTGAAGTAGGTGAGACTGGGAAGAAGAAGGGCTGATGATAAGAAACGATCAAGTCTTTTACTGATTCCTTCCTCCCCAACCCGACCATTCCTCCAAGTAGGGCCAGGGCAGTTCATGCAGAGATCAACTAAATTATTGCTAGAAATTAGCTGGGAGAAGTAGGAGGCCAAGGGATCAATTCTAGCTTTTTGACCCCAGATTTCAGAGGAGGATATGGTAAAATTTACGTCACCAGCCAGGAACAAATTTGGTAGGGAAAGAAGGCCTCCAAGCTGAACATGATCCCGAACAACAGCGCTCTAAGAATAAGGTCCATAGCAGTTCAAAATAGTGAGAATCTCTGAAAGCCCTTGTATGTTGGCTTTGAGAAAGATGCCTGCAAAAGAGGAGAAAGCTTTACAACGAACAAGGAGGGGGTTCCAGCCAGCAAGGAGACCTCCAGAGAGCCCAGAGGCATCTACAACACAGAACTCCCACCCCGGTTTGAATCTGGAGAACATAAGGAGGGATTGATAAGAAGAACACATAGTCTCTTGCAGTAGAATCATATCAGGGTTTAAGTCAGAGAACAAAGAGCCGAGGGCTTTTTGTTTGGAAATCCCTCCAAAACCTCGTATATTCATGGATAAAATCTTCATGGGTAACCTATCACTTCAGGTGTGCTTGCTCTAAGGACCTGTGATGAGGAGGGGAAGATCGAGACCGTCTTGCTGCATTCTTTAACCTAGTAGAGATAGGGGTGTAGGACCCCAAAATTCCCACTGACTTAGAGGGGGTCTCGGTAGGGTTCTTCTTGGCTTTGCGGATTGTTACATTTTTATAACAAATGGAGTCTAGAGGGAGAGTGGAAGGTGAGGTAGGTTCTTTATCGGAAAAGATGGAGAGGGAATTTAGGAGAGAGGGATCCTGGAAAGCAGGTTCATCTGTGGGACTAGAGGCCTGTAAGTTGTCATGTGATAGACCCGTATTAGGTAAGGTATCAAGAGAGGTGGCTGATGAGGTAGGGAGAGTGGGATAGTGTTTCAGTGTGAAGGGAGGTGGGCCCAGCACAGGCTGGGGATGAGGAACAAGCGAGGGATGTGGAGCGACAGAAGCCAACGAACTAGAGAGTAGAGCACAGACCTCAATATCTTCAATATAATTTAGTTATCCCTTAGACAAACCTTCATAGGGTGTAGGGGAGGAGGACACATAAATTGCTTCAGGAATGGGTTTCGAAGGCTCTCGAGGGGAAGAGCAACCTTAAGGGAAAGGAGAATCATAACCAGAGCTAAGGTCAAAACCCTTTTTTGTCAGACATCCCCTACGAAGAAGAGTACAAGAGCTACGTAAATGACCGGTCTCATGACAATAGTTACAACAGAATGGCATGTTTAGGTCGTCAAGTTTATGAGAAATGACCCTATTTCCACAGACAATGTCAATTTCAGGGAGAAGACCTTTTGATATGTCCAGTTCAACCAGCACCTTCGCAACCCTCTTGTCAAAGATCAAGTGGAAATCCTTTTCCAGTGCCATAAAACACCCGATTGAGTTTGCTAAACCCGTGAGAATATCTTTATTCCATAGGGGAAAGGGTAGGGCTGGTAGAAGAACCCAAAGATGGCGAATAATGGCTCTTTCTTTGCGGGGGTCAAACCCTGAATGCCAACGGTGAAGGACCAAGGAACCCTGCTAAATGGTCCACAGAGTCTCAAGGATACGAGTAGCATCAATTTCTTCGATAAAACAATGACCAACCAGTTATTGGCAAGGAGGCTGATAGTGGGCACATAGTTGATGATGGGTTTCTAATGGGCGGTTGCCCACAACATCCATTCATCCTTTGACATCGAAACATATTCTAATCTCCCAATGAGGGCTCGACGACAAATGGTTTCAACTTTGTCAATGAAAACGTCGTGCCCTAACACAAATCTGTGTTTCTCCTCCAGTGCCTTAAGGGCCTTAGCCTTCCGGCAAGCATTGCCTGAGAGAAGTGAGTGAGAGAACTTGGAACCGGCACCACCCACCGATGGAGCAATAGGGTTACCATAGGTTGACATCACTAAAACCACTCGTCAGTACAACCAGGGTTATAGTCTGACGGTTCAATCAATAAACAAAACAAGGGTTCAAACAAATAAATAGGAGCCCCCACTAGAGCTTAACTCAGGGTAGATACACCCAAGGGAGGCACCCACAACAAAGGAAGACGGGATAACTAACAGACCAGATCAATAGAGGCAACTATAAAGCCGAGTCGGCTAGAAACAGAGAGTCCCACCAGCACACTCGACAGAGCTTAACAGGTTCCCACTTTTTTGCACATGGTTGGTACTAACTCTCAGGGCAAAGAGTGAACTCCATGTGGGGTGGCTGGTATTTAAAAATACCTATAAACCCTACGTAGAGGAGCTTATACCAACCCCAAGACCTAGTACTTAAAAAAACAATAAATAAACAATAATGTAGAAAAGACAATGTCGGAGAATACCTGGTCATTGCAGAGCCGCAGAACCCATGATCATGTCCCTCATCACCAAAGTCAACCAGAAAACACAAGATCCATCAAATCCGTAAGCAAAACAAATGATGAGCTCCCCAACTTAGACCACGAGAGTCTCCACTGAACAGTCCAAGGTGACAGTTCATGTTCGAGTCAAAAAAGGTGGCGAGGTACTGTTCGAAATCAGGAATGCACAACGTGCATGGCGAGGCCCCCAGGGTGGTAGCCAGTCCAAGGAGAAATACCGTCAAGACCAACAACAACCCATATTCAATACAGAAAACCAACTGACATGAACCCAACAATAAACCGCAGCGAAGACACAAAGCACAGTTATAGTGCAGAGAGCCAGGCGCGACCGTCAACCAAGTATCATGGAAACCCTAGAGAACACTGTTGTAAAACGCTTGCTCCGCTCCCCGTGCGGCAATTTAAGTTGTTGTGAAAGGGTGAATAGTGGAAAAATAAAATTAATATTGAATTAGTGTTTTGTAAAGAAGTAATGCATTTTTTGTTTCTTAAAAAATTGACCATTTAAAAATAACTATATTTTTGACGTGGTGATCCTACGGAGTCTTGTCCCGCCACGATGGGAAGGATGAATCTTTCCCGTAATACTGCCGCCACGATGGGAAGGATGAATCTTTCCGTCGAACGTTGGAGGCCCCCCCAACCTGCCGGGCAGGCAAGTGACGGCATGAGGCATATTTGGAAACGAATCTGGGCCGTCGAAAGAAACTTTTGGGAGTCCCGGTGGGTTTCTTGTGTGAGAGCGGGAAGAACGTTTGTTCAGGGGTTTATGACGTTCATTCAGGGGTTTATTCGTCTCTGGGGCCACGTGGAGCCTGGTCTCTGGTGCGTCGTTTTTTAAACAGTTTTGGGCCGAGGATTACACAAATCCAGGCATCCCAGAGATGGGTGGTGCATATGTGCAAATGAATTATGACAGAATCGTAATAGAAAGCATCGGTTTCAGCATCGAAGGTTGCGGGCTTCGTCTTGAGGGATGAAATGGTGAAATGATGCAGTAGATTGTAATAGAGGAAAAAAGGAAAACGCGTGTCGATTGTTGGTTGGTCAAGACATTGGAAACGTTTCGAACAGTGATCGGCTGAAGGGACGACGATCATAGCTACAGTGTTTTAAAAACGCCTCTCAGAAAGAACACCTAACTGCGTAATTATCACATCAGAATTTTCTTGTCAGTCCCAGCTTTCGAAGGTTTCAGTGATATTGCCCAACACAAAGAAATACTGTAAGTGATTGAAGGGTTCTCGGTCGAACTGAAGGGAGCACAAGTGAAACGCAGGTATTTTCTTAAGCATTGAATTCTGTTGGGTTTGGATGGAACCCTACGCAAACCATTTGTTGTAGTATATAGTATGCAAAACACCCATTCCCTAATTATCACTAGAATGTGTATGCTTTTCATGTACACATTATCAATTTCCGCTTCTGGCCCTGCACAGGATATAAAAAATGCATTTGGTTACCCAACTATTAGTTTGGTATTTGAGTATTATGAATATTGACTTAAATGCAGCATATTTTTATTTTGAGAAGAGACGCGTGACCAATTTTATTGAACTGATGTTATACAATGACGAAGCTTGTCAGTTGTTACTTGTAGTTAGTTGTTCGGGCTTATTCAGCTTTAGGGCTTTTATATAGGGTTTATTCAGCACCGGGTTTTTTTAAGTCGTGCATGCTAGTGAAATGTTTCCTGTTACCTGAACACATTATCAACTCGGGGGTAATGGGGATTTTCTCTAATAAGATGCTTTTGTGGAAAGCTTATAATTTATCTTTCAACGTTCTCAAATAGCCCTCAACCTATACAACTACGAGAATTTATGGTTGGGGTAAGCTGTTCACTCCAATAAGCCTATATAAATTGTAATCAAGAATATTGTAATTGCAGCCCCCAAGGGCAACGCAATCACTACATTGCTGGCCATTAGGGTTTAGATCATCATAATATCGCTCGCAGAAAACACATTGCTGATATAGTCCTCAACCATGGACAGGGTTCCCCACTAACTGATTTTGTATGCAAGTTTAGCAGAATCCCTATCGCACGTGGAATAGACAAACTTTTATGTTCCTAATGGGATCCCGATATCTATAAAGGAACTGATGCTGTTATTCTGTCCTACTTTTTATATTTCCTAAATCTTTTCATTGAGTTATTCCGCGTGATTGTGTTGATGTCTACTTTTCTGATATAAAACCATTTCACTTGAGGCCATAAAGAGACGTCTAAGGTTGTTTGGGCCCTTGTTTCTTCTTCAGTTGCTGATGTTCTAAGCAAGGTAGCCATATTGGCAGATTGTTGCTGAGTAATAGATTCCACGTTTTTTTTACTACCGAACGCTTTGATTGCTAGGATGAAGTGTGCTAGAGGCAGTGGGCATGCTTGTCATAAATCTCTTGAGAACTGTTTGTACTGGAGTTTGCACTAGACTACAAAGGTACAAAGCCCAGGCATCTCATGCTTTTGAAACTACAAGTTCTGGATTTTAAATCTTTTGTTTTTGGTTTGTAATAACAGAAAGGGAATCAAAAGACCGGAGAAATGACCAATAATCATATCTAAATAAAACGCTGATAAGAAAATGTAAGAGACCAGAAAAGGATGATATAACACGTATATTGAACTACAAACAGTAGTTATACACAAGCCAATTTGAAGATCATACATATGACAACAAACAGTTGTTATACATTCACTGTAAAATCACTTTTAGGCAGAAAAACATTCTGGATAAGAGATATGCAAATAGCAAAATACATAATACTGTTAATGAGTACAAAGGATAGAAACACTATCAATTGCAAAGTCACGAACACAACTAAATAAAAAACATTGCCATGTATTGGCAATTTATCATAAGTCAAAGTGGCTCATAATTCATATTTCATCCTCAATATAGTCTCCAAAATATACTTACAGATTTTAAAAGGTTTTCCAATTGGTACATGAAAAAATCCTCCCTCTTGACCCTCTGTTACCAACCCCTACTCCTATCTTTACTTTTACATTTATAATTAAAACCTGCTAGAAACTGTTTCTAGACCCAAAATTATCGAAAAAGTCTAAATATAGATACTTTTAATTACATTGTTAATAGAAAGTTTAAACACGCACTACATGTTGCCAACTAAACAGTAAATTAAGGACATTGATTTCAAATACTGCCACAAAGATAACCAAGACTTATCTTTTCATGATGTCATAGTTTACGAGCAGCTTTTGCAAGCATAGTTAGACCATCTAACGCCTGAGACCTTTTCCGAAGTTGACTGAGTTCTTTCTCCATAGCTGGCACTTTCTCTTGTAGTTCTTGATTTTGTTTTTGAGTAATTTGTCATTTGTTTTCTGGGCCATCTTTCTTCTCTTAACTGCTTCTTCGGCAACCTGAACTAGCTCTGCATAGTTTGAATTTATTTCTTCAAGATCTTGCCTTATCATATGATTGGGATTAACAAACTGATCATTTAGTTAATTTAAGTGTGTGTTTTGAGCTTTGTAATGATGCAAAGCCTTCCTAAGACTCGTAAGCTCTGTTTCTTCCTTAGTTTGTCTTCTTTCATCGAGACTATCCATTTCTTTGTTCACATGTTCTTCAACCAGAACCTCAACCAATGAAACTCCTTGTCCCTCATGTCAAACTAGTAGCAACAAGGAAGGTCTTCCTGCATGCATGTGTTCTTGCATGCAAAAGACTTAAAATAGGAAACCAGTTGTATTTAATTTACTTTTCCTAAGTTTACTTTGGAAAATAAATTAAAGTGATCTAAATCAACTTTAGTGAACCACTAGTTAAAGTGAAAGTGAAATTAGGGTTTTTGCTTTACCACTAGTTAAAGTGAAAGTGAAATTAGAGTTTTCACTTTACCTAAAGTTATAAAAGAGAGATCAATTGGTGGAGAGAACACACACACTTGTATTTCGACAAAGACAGGATACAGACAAGGAGAGAAAGTGAGATAGAGGATTTCGCTGAGAAGACGGAGGAGCAAGCAGCAGGATCATCGAGCTTCGTATAGTTGGGCCATACACTCACACAGGAGGGTGTTGAGGTTTAGCTAGGATTTGCCAGTGATTCTACCGGGTACCGCATTCGCCAGGTTTGGGTGAATTTGCAGTGCTTGTAAAAGTTCCATATTTTCTCATAATAAAATCTATATCTGACTGCTGCACCGATTTTCCCATCTAGAGTTTTTCTGAGGGTTTCCATACCCAAAATAATAGTGTCAATATTGTGATTTATTTCTTAGTTTTATATTCCGCTGCATACTGTAAAAGATATTCATGTGTGGTTATCAGTTGATATTTCGCATGCACTGTTTAGCCCTAGTTGAATATTAAAGGAAAATTTACATGGTATCAGAGCTCTGGTGAGCTGAGAGATTTGCAGCAGCAGTGATAGATCAGGGGCAGATCTATAGGAAGACACAAACCTAGACTTCCAGATCTAGGGTTTGACAGGTACACTTCACTATGGCCATGGAGTTGAGAGTTGAGGATAGACTCCAGGGTGCTCAGAACTTTCCTACATGGAAAGAGAGGATTACAAGGATCTTGGATGTCAGTGATGCTGAGGAGCACATTCAATCCACAAAAGTTGCACCCACAGATCCGGCAGATTTGATAGCCTGGAAGAAGATTGATTCCAGAGCCATACTGATTATCATGGATGGAGTGAAGGACCATATAGTCCCTCACCTTCCTGGTAAGAAGACCGCATTGGAGATGTGGAAGGCTTTGGAAAGTCTGTACCAGAGCAAGAACAAGAACCAAAGGATGCGCAACACCAAGATGACCAAGGGAGAAGGAGTGGTGCCTTATCTCACGAGGCTCACACAGATCAGGGATGAGCTTGGATCTGTTGGCTCTAAGACTGATGATGAGGAGCTAGTTTGGATAGCCCTCAATGGCTTCTCTAAGCCATGGGACACCTTTGTCAAAGGTGTTGTGGCTAGGGAAAAGCTCCCTGATTGGCAAAGACTATGGGATGATTTTGTGCAGGAGGAGACCCACATGGGTCAAGGATCAGGCTCATCCAACAGTGCCCCACAAATTGTGGATGAGGAGGTTCTAGCCCTTACAGGGAAGAGCAAGGGGAATGCAAAGAGGAAGAAGGATGGTAAGAAGAACCTTGGCATATTAAAGGTCAAGTGTTTTATCTGCCACAAGCAAGGACACTTTGCCTCCCAGTGCCCAGATAGGAAGAAGAAGAGTAACACTCAGATGGTTGGATCTGCAGAGGTGGATGAGTTCAACAGGAACTTTGATGAGGAGTTTTGCTTGATAGCTTGCATGGAAAGCACCACAGGGAGCATCATATGGTACATTGTCAGTGGAGCATCTAGTCACATGACTGGACATAAGAGATTCTTCAGAGACTTGCAGGAGGGTGGAACAGGGATCCACGTTGAGTTGGGTGATGATGCGCGGTATCAGGCACAGGGAGTTGGCACTGTTTCATTTGAGAGGTAGTCTGGTAAACCGCTCAGTTTTGCTGATGTGTTATATGTTCCAGGACTGACCAAGAACCTTATATCAGTCTCCACTCTGGAGGACAAGGGATATCAGGTGAAGTTCCGTGACCATAGAGTGTATATCAGGCCCAAGGGGTCAGATAGAAGCTTGGATCGGGCGATTGGCAGAAGGAGCGGGAAAGTGTACAGATTACACTTTGAGCCTGCAAAGGCTCTAGTCAGCAGCAGTCAGGGTGAGTTGTGGCATAGTAGGATTTCACACTTACACCATGGAGCACTGAAGCATTTGAGATAGGCAGTGATTGGAGTTCCTCAGGTGCAGGAGGAAAAGCATAACCACTGCAAGGGTTGTGCTTTGGGGAAGAACATTAGGAAGCCTTTCTCACAGAGTGAGCACAAGTCTAAGGAGCCTTTGGACTTGGTGCATTCGAATGTATGCGGACCTATGAGTGTCCATTCGTTCAGTGCTTACAGTTACTGCGTAACCTTCATTGATGACTATTCCAGGAAAACCTGGATCTATTTCCTGAAGGCCAAGTTAGAGGTCTTTGAGAGGTTCTGAGAGTTCAAGACTCTTGTGGAGAACCAAACAGGAAAGAAGATTCGGGCGTTGAGGACAGATAACGGGGGTGAGTACACTTCCAATGAGTTCATGGAGTATTGTTCGACTGAGGGGATCAAGAAGGAGCACACTGTGCCCCATACCCCACAACAGAATGGAATTGCAGAGCAGAAGAACAGGACTATGGTTGGAGCAGCCAAGGTCATGCTATTTGATCAGGGATTACCATTATTCCTCTGGGCCGAGGCATACAAGACTGCAGTATACATTCAGAACAGGTGTCCCCACACAACCTTGGGGAGGAAGACACCAGAGGAGGTCTTCATAGGCACTAGGCAAGATGTGAGTCACATTCGCATATTTGACAGTGTCTGCTATTGTCATGTTCATGCTGACAATAGGAAGAAGCTGGACCCTTCTGGATAGAAGGGGTTACTTGTTGGTTACGACGAGATTTCGAAGGCATATAGAGTTTACATTCCTGCTCGCAGGAGGATCATTGTGAGCAGGGATGTCCAATTCGATGAGGACAGGGCCTTGTGGAGATCTCTGGACTTACCAGTAGAGCAGCAGCCAACACAGGAGTCGGGAGTCAAGTTGGGGGAGCTAGATGTACAGGTACAAGTACAGACACAGAGCACAGGTTCTAGTGGTTAGAGGGAGTCAAGTGGACAGGATCCTTCAGTCATTGACTTGAAGGCTGAGTTGCTGTAGGAGATGGATATCCAGCAGTCGCAGCAGGTTGACACTAGGCCAAGGCCTAAGTGGTTTAGATCCACATTGTAGGATTCCAGGCAGGTAGATCCTCCACAGACATCTTTTAGACGGAGTGTACCACCAGAGAGGCTTAGTTATATGGCATTGATGACAGAGTTGATTAACTCTGAACCTTCCAGCTTCGGGGAGGCTGCACAACATGATGTGTGGTAGGAAGCTATGGTTGAGGAGTATGACTCCATTATGAAAAAACAGGTATGTGAGGTTGTGCCGAAGCCACAAGGGAAAAAGGTGATGGGATTCAGATGGATCTACAAGGTGAATCATGCAGCAGACAGAAGCGTGGAGAGGTGCAAGGCGCGCTTCGTGGCAAAGGGGTTTTCACAGAAGGAGGGTATTGATTATGAGGAGACCTTCGCCCCTGTTGCCAGGTATTCTTCCATTCGGACCATTATCTCACTAGCAGCTGAGATGGGTTGGCGTGTCCATCAGATGGACGTCAAGATTGCCTTCCTCAACGGAGTGATAGAGGAGGAGGTGTATATTGAGCAGCCAAAGGGGTTTGATGTGGAGAACAGGGAGACACATGTATGCAAACTGCATCGAGCTCTCTACGGGCTCAAGCAGGCACCTCGAGCATGGTACTTGAGGATTGACAGCTATCTACGGGAGATGGGATTTCAGTGGAGTGAGGCTGGCCACAACCTGTACTTCTTGACAGGTGAGGTGCCTCTCATACTGGTCTTATATGTGGATGATCTTTTTTGACAGGAGATGAGAGGCTGATTGGAGACTGTAAATCTAGCCTTGTAGTAGAGTTTGAGATGAAAGACCTTGGGTTGATGCATTACTTTTTGGGCTTGGAGGTTTGGCAAAGAGATGGATGCTTCTTCATCGGACAGGGGAAGTATGTAGTAGAGATCCTGAAGAGATTCAAGATGGAGGACTGCAAGCTTATGGCCATACCTCTAGTTTCCAACTGGAGGAAGATTGATGCATTAGCATCAGACGGATTTGATCCTACCTTGTATTGTCAGCTTATCTGATCGCTTATGTATTTGGTCAACACTCGACTAGACATCTGCTTTGTAGTCAACTCTTTGAGTCAGTTCATGGTGGACCCTCAGAGAGTGCATTGGACGGCTGCGAAGCACATGCTTCGCTACATTGGAGGTATAGTGGAGTATGGATTGGTTTATGAGCGTAGGGGGAGTGTACAGTTAACAGGTTTCACAGATGTTGACTGGGCAGGATGTGTAGAGGACCGAAAGAGTACATCAGGTTGTTGTTTCAGCATTGGATCAGGGGTTGTCTCTTGGTTCAACAGGAAGCAGAAGTCAGTTGCATTGAGCTTGGCAGAGGCTAAGTACATGGTAGCCAGCATGGTTGCTTGTGAGGGTATGTGGCTGAGGAAGTTACTTGCAGGGTTGTTCGAGTGTGAGCTAGAGGCTACAATAGTTCACTGTGACAATCAGAGTGGCATCAGGCTATTTGAGAATCCAGTGTTCTATGACCGGAGCAAACACATAGACATCAGATACCACTTCTTGAGAGATTGTGTTTAGAGGGGAACCATTCGGTTGGAGTACATATAGACAGATGAGCAGGTGGCAGTCTGGCAGACATTTTCACCCTGGCACTTTGCAGACAGAGTTTTGTGAAGTTTAGGGATAAGTTGGGGTTGCTACCGAATCCATTCCT
>LPNX010496083.1:47415-58520 GCA_001517045.1 Pseudotsuga menziesii | reverse complement strand
ACCTAAAGTTATAAAAGAGAGATCAATTGGTGGAGAGAACACACACACTTGTATTTCGACAGAGACATGATACAGACAGGGAGAGAAAGTCAGACAGAGGATTTAGCTGAGAAGACGGAGGAGCGAGTAGCAGGATCATCGAGCTTTGTATAGCTGGGCCGTACACTCACACAGGAGGGTGTTGAGGTTTAGCTAGGATTTGCCTAGTGATTCTACCGGGTACTGCATTCGCCAGGTTTGGGTGAATTTGCAGTGATTGTAAAAGTTCCATATTTTCTCATAATAAAATCTATATCTGACTGCTGCACCGGTTTTCCCATCTTGAGTTTTTTCGAGGGTTTCCATACCCAAAATAATAGTGTCAATATTGTGATGTGATGTTGTGATTTATTTCTCAGTTTTATATTCCGCTGCATATTGTAAAAGATATTCATGTGTGGTTATTAGTTTATATTTCGCATGCACTGTTTAGCCCTGGTTGAATATTAAAGGAAAATTTACACCTCAACGGAATGCTCAAGATCTTGAGCATGCATGTATTCCATACCTACTTTCTTGCCTGAACGCTTTTTGCTAGTGCCTTTGTTCAATTTTGAGATAACCTTTTTACCCTTATCCACAAACTTCCTCACTGGTAAGTCAAGAATTGATTTAATATTTTCTTCGATACTCTCAAGAGCTTGAGATATCATACCTTCGCTTTTCTTAGATTGAACGTCCTCTTCGCTGGAAGACTCTTCAATTTCAATCGTGCTTTCTTTTTGAAACCTAGGGTTGAGAATTTTTTTCATATTTAAATGAAATTTGTTTGAAGGCCTGGTCTTTGGCCTCCATCTAACAACTTCGGTATTTCTTAGTCGAGAATAGGTTTTCTTGATTTTTGGAGATTTGGGCTCTGGTGCACTTGTTGTTCCCATACTTTCCATGATTGAAATTTCTTCTACAAAACTAGGGGTTTTGGGAGTCATCATTATCTGTTTTGCATCTGAACTGGCCTTTGCGGCTGCATCCCCAAACCCTTGCTTGTGTTTTGTTTATACTCTTTCTCATGTAACTTCTTAGCTTCCTCTAGGTTTCTACATTTTCTTGTTCTTCTGCATATTCTGGTTTTTCAACCTTAAATCCTGACCAAAACAAAAAATGTGTCCAAGTCCACGCTTTCTTTTCCAATTCTTTCATAATCAATAGCTTAATCAGACCATGATGGAAAATACTGTGAGAAGTATGGTCTGGATGGTTTCTTACCCGAACTGCCATTTTGGATAGGCTTTTGAGAAAATAGAAGGGTAAATTTAGTTTTGATACACCCACCACATGAAGGAGACAACGTAAATGATATCGAAAGATTGTTGTGAATCGACCTTCACAAGTTATATATCGCTGAATGATACTTAATACATGTTGCCATTCTTTCTTTAATGCATCCCTGTGAATTCCCTTGTTCCAATCTAGGGTTTCATGGCCTGGCAGGAGAAATTGATTCATGTCAACCTCGAATGGAAACTTCTTAAACCATTTATCGCCATTTACAGATAACCCAATAACTTTTGTAATTGAAGCTTCCGAAACCTCAAAACTGATACTGGCGATAATAATCACTGTATGGATGAATTTCTTGGCGAATTCTTGAGAGACCTCAACATTATACCTTGTAATTCTCTCAAAGAAAGTGAACCAACCTATATTCATCAGCAACTGTGCACACTGGGGATGTTCCTTGGCCCATTGAGTGTCAATTGGTTCAAACCTATGTGGTTTACCGTTCATCATCTTCATGGTAACAATTGTATACTAAAACTGTAACTCCAGATATTAAAGAAGTTGTACATTAACAGAGTTGAACAACATACGAATACCAAATGTAAAAAATAACTCATGCAGAGAAATTGATTTTGATGAAATATTGATCTCCGTTTGATGAGGATGCCACATCTGTCAAATCTCATGATGATACAAACAGGTTCACTGATTCAAGACTAAGCCACGTCTCACCATTGTTTCATGATTAAGAGTTAATCGTGAATCATCATAGCTTTGAAAATCGTGAAAAACCCTTTTGGACATTTTGACAGCGTTTGACTGTATATGCTTATAATGTTTGTTGCTGAAATGTCAGTGCTTACAACTATCATGTACCTTAAGTAATAAATATACGAAATGACTAAAAACCATGTAAATTATAATGAAGAAAAGTATTGTAAGGATTTTCATATAATTATGAGCCAAAATTCAACTTATAACTAAACAAAAATACATAAAACAATATAAAACATTAGGGATACAAAAGCAAGCATAAGGTTTCTTTAGGGCTACACAAGCAAACATAAGGTTACAACTCCAGTACTAACATCTGGCTCCGACTAGGGATCGAGCAAGTGTGGTCACCCTTGACCTTAGTATGTGTAAAACTGTTTGAGAAAGCGCCCATTTATTGGGCCTGCAATTTCTCCACTCTCAGTTTTGCAGCACAAAGGTATTGTTTCCCAAAATTTTCGAAAATTTAAAAGGTCCAAACCATAAGTTATCAAATTTCCCATGCTTACTTACCCTTTTCTTCTTTGCGTGCATCCCATCCCAGTACCATATCACCCATCAAGAAAGTATCTTCTTTAGCTCTTTTATCAAATCTTTCTTTGACTTTTTTCTTATAAACCTCAACCTTTTCTATTAGTGCTTCTCTTTCTTGTTGCAGTTCAACTATTTGAAACATTCTTCTATTTACTTCATTTGGTTCTTCTTTAATGTCCTGCAGTTCTTCAATTACTAGAAAGCTTAATTGGATAGGAAATACTACATCAACACCATAAACAAGTTGGAAAGGGGATGTTCCAATGGCTTTTTTGGTTGTCACTCGATCTGCTTAAATAGCATACTTCAGCATAGTATCCCAGGCTCTTTTTTTTGAGATAGCATCTTTTTAATACTGTTAATAATATTCTTATTTGTGGACTCTGCTAATCCATTTCCTTGAGGGTAATGGGGTGTAGAGTTTTTTAGTATGATGCCATTCCTTTCATAGAAACTAACCATGGTTTTAGACTTAAATGTTGGAGCATTATCGGTTACCAATTCCCTGGGGCATCCAAATCTACTTAAGATATTTTCATGAAGAAAATTTATGATGACTTTGTTTGTTGCCCTTCTTGTGGGAATTGCTTCCACCCACTTAGTAAAAAAGTCAGTGGCTGTTAAAATCCACTTCTGTTGGCCACTTGAAAGAGGATGAATCTCACCTATAAAATCTAAACCCCATTTTTGAAAAGGAGCATTAATTGTAATGGGTTTTAAAGGTAGAGATTGTAACTTGTGCTTACCCACGAACTTTTGACATTCAATGCAAGCTTTCACTTGAAAATAAACATCTTTGAAGACGGTGGACCAATAGTACCCTGCTCTTAGAATCTTATATGTTGTTGCTTTCCAATATTTGTGACCTCCACACGCACCTCTGTGCAATTTTGCAGTAACTAAATCAGCCTCAGACCTGCCCAAACATTTCAGTAACATCTCTCCAGGGTCTTTCCAATACAATATTTTGTCAATTAAAACATACTTCATAGCCCTGAGTTTTAATGATCTACATTCACTTTTAGTCAAATCAGGAGGACATTGTAAGTAAAACATGAAATGAACTATTTTACCATACCATAAAGAATCAACATATTTGTCATAAATCTGTTCTTTACTTTGTTCCGTTGGTAATCCTTCCTATACTGACTGATTTTCTACCAAATGAAGACCTAAAGCTTGATAGTTTGAATCTGCAAGAAGTTTAGCCAAGCCCTGCCTTTTAACCAATTTTGTAGACCCGATTTCAACAACAAGTTACATAATCTTTGCTATCCAACACCCCCTCTTTCCTTCACTATCAGGCTGTGTCAGAATTTCCTTAATTGCTGCGTTAGGTACATATGCTAAATTTTTTGAATGCAATAATAGATTCTAAAAAACTTGAGGGCTTTAACTAAAGCATATGCCTATTTTTCTAATGTACTGTACTTAAGCTCAGAATCCCTCATGGTCTTACTGAAGAAAGAAATGGGTTGTTCAAGACCTTTTGAATTTTTTTGTAGAAGCACAACTACCATGCTATTTTTAGAAGCAAAGGGAAAAGTGAAAAATTCTTTTGAGAAATATGGGCTTACCAATACTGGAGCTCTCAGTGAGAGCATGTTTTATCCTTTCAAATGATGATCTGGCTTCAACTTTCCATTTATCCTCTTGATCTTTCCTCAACATAACTATGATTTCCTTGATAATTTTTGCAAAATTCGGAATGAACTATCTTAATTTTTTTTCTTTCCAACAAAAGACTAAATGTCCTTCTTGTTTCTGGGAATACTGATCTTTAAAATGGCTTTGACACGTTCAGGATCTATCCAGATTCCATCAGCTGAAACTAAATGCCCTAAAAGCCTTCCCTCTTGCATAGCAAAATGAGATTTTTTAGGATTCAATGACCATCCAAATTTTCTGCATTTGAGGAATGTTTGTTTAATATGTTTAAGATGTGCTTCATTAGATTTAGAAAAAATTGTTATATCACAAACTTCTCATTTTCTCCAACAAAAGCTATATCCATAGTCCTCTGAAAAGTTGCCCCAACATTCATGAGACCAAAAGACATTTTGTCATACATGATTGTTCCCCAAGGGGTAGTGAAGGCTGTTTTTTCTCTATCATCTGGATGTATCGCAATCTGATTGTACCCTGAAAATCCATCAATCATTGACATCCTTTGAGCACCAACCACTTACTGTAAAATTTGATCAATTTTTGGCAATGGGTAGTTATATTTCAGAGAAGATCTATTCAAATTTTGAAAATATACACAAAACCTTATTTCAACATTTTTCTTACATACAGGAACTAAATTTGCAGCCCAAGTGGAATAAGTATAACTGAGGGGAATAATAATTTTTGCGTCTAATAACTTTTTAACCTCTTTTTCAATGACTGGTAGTAAAACATGATTAATCCGCCTAAGCTTATGTCTGAAAGGTTTAGTATTGGGCTTCAATGGAATCTTGTGTTGAATTATGTTGGTATCATATGTCTTCAAATCGTTGTAATACCATACAAAGATGTCTATGAATTCCTTCAAAAGTTTGATATATCTTTTCCTTCCTTCATTTGAAATTGCCTTAGAAATTTTGACAATCTTAGGCTCATTTTCAATACCAATATTGCAGCCGCTAACATTCTCTTCGGAAGACTGCATAGTGGACTTTAATAAGGTATCATTTTTTGAAAATAACCTCTCTAGAGGAACTAAACCTTTTGGAATGAAAATATTGTGCTTAGCAATTGAATTTTCTGAAAATGAAGGAATTTAATCTGTTTCAACATCTTCATCTTCATCAATAAAAGAAGTAGAAAATTCACCTGCCAATTCTAGAAATTTCTTAATTTCCAGATCATCATGGAATACTCTCCAATGTTTGATATTATCTGACACTGAAGGTCTGTACCTTACTTCAATTGGATACTGGAGTTGTGACACCTTTGGAACCTTAAAGTAAGCTGTTGCTAAGGCCAATGAATTTGTTGTTTGATTATGATCTCTTGGGATGAAAGAAATGTTAAAAGCTAAGAAAAAATTATCAACCAGATCCCATACCTCATTTCAATATACTTTAAACAACTGCTGCTTGACCTGATATACATTCTTCACCTGATGAACTATCAATTCAGAGTCGCCAAATACAGTAAGCTGCTGAATGTTAAAATCTTTTGCAGCTCTTAGCCCAAGAATCAATGCTTCATATTCAACAATATTATCTGTTGTTTGGAATTCCAACTTGTACATTAAGGAAATAATCTCACCTCCAGGAGAAATAAGTACAATACTTGCTCCTGCTCTCTCTTTACATGATGAACCATCAAAGTACATTTGCCATAAACAATCCTGATCCTCGATTTTAGGTTGAACTGTATGATCTTTTTTAATTTGTAAAACACCTGTGCTATCATCATTTAGATGTAACATACATGAACCAAAATCTTCTTGAATTGAATAGATTGGATGATTTGTAGGATTTTTATTGTCACTTACCAAGTATGCAAGCTTAACTTCTCTATAAAGTCTTTTGTACTCACCTCCAAACCCTGGTATTGTAGCATAAGAAAGATTCATCTGTAGGGTTCATCCTACCCTCTTTTCCCATGACCTTGACAACATCATACCAAATTTAGGAGAAATATCAGCTATGACAACATCCATGAGTACACTTTTCATTGGCAACTGTGTAAGGCTGACAACAAGTTCTTTGATGACCCCAAGACACTTTACTGCTCTAGATTCAAAAGCATAGAGATCATGATAGGGTTTAGTGACAGTAAGCCCTAAAGCTTCCATTACCGCCTTAGGCATAAGATTGTGTGAAGCACCGGAGTCTAGAAAACAATTATGCAACATTTGATCATGAACTGTAAGAGTGATATAAAATGGAAGAGGGTAATCGGATTTATCATTTGGCTGATCAAATATTTTGGGACCAAAAATAATGGTTGGATTCTCATCTTGTAAATTTATCACATCTGAAGGGATAGAGTTTGTTGGAGAATTCAGGATCTTGAGAGCAGGCTCTCTGTATGACTGATTTTTAATCAGTTCAGTCAATGGAATAGGAATCTTGATTTTGTTAATTTCATGTTCCAGATTGAAACCAGTAGCAGTTCTTCCTACATCTTCTGTGTCTACAACTCTATCTCCTTCCTTATTGATCATGTTTCTTCTCAAGAGACAACCTTTGTTTTGCAGGAATATTCTTTGCATTCTTCTTGCCCTGTGAAGCCTGCTTAATCAGGGATAGGATTATGAAATTCAGGGATAGAGATAGATAAACCTTTCGTCTTTTCTTCGATAGTTAACAAGTTGGAAGAAGAAAAAGGCTGATCGAATTCACTTGGTGTTTCAAAAACTGATGTATATGGATGAGTACCTATTGATGTAGAACTGAGCTTTTGTCTAGCTTCCCTTAACAATTTTTTTGTATCTGGAACCACTGGATGTAAAGGAGATGAAGGATTTCCCCTAGTTCCAACTCCCTTGGAAGCCACTATGATTGTTTTGAACTACAAGCGAAAATGTAGTCTTCAAGATACCCTGATTTCGTTCACCTTCCAAAATCAGACCTAATGTAAACACCCAGGGAAGATTCACTTTCGTTTCTACGATCCCCGGCAATGGCGCCAAAAGATGTTTGTACTAGAGTTTGCACTAGACTACAAAGGTACAAAGCCTAGGCATCTTATGAGTTAAAATTTTAAAACTACAAGTTCTGGAATTTTAATCTTTTGTTTTTGGTTTGTAATAACAGAAAGGGAATCAAAAGACTGGAGAAATGGCCAATAACTATATATAAATTAAATGCTGATAAGTAAATGCAGGAGACCAGAAAAGGATAATGTAACAGGTATATTGAACTACAAATAGTTGTTATACATAAGCCAATTTGAAGATCATACATATGACAACAAACAATTGTTATACATACACAGTAAAATCACTTTTAGGCAGAAAAACATTCTGGATAAGAGATATGCAAATAGTAAATACATTATACTGTTAATGAGTACAAAGGATAGAAACACTATCAATTGCAAGGTCACGAACATAACTAAATAAAAAACATTGGCATGTATTGACAATTTATCATAAGTCAAAGTGGCTCGTAATTCATATTTCATCCTCAATATAGTCTCCAAAATATACTTACAGATTTTAAAAGGTTTTCCAATTGGTACATGCAAAAATCCTCGCTCTCGGCCCTCTGTTACCAACCCTTACTCCTATCTTTACTTTTATATTTATAATGAAAGCTAACTAGAAACTGTTTTTAGATCCAAAATTATAGGATCAAAAAAGTCTAAATGTAGATACTTTTAATTACATTGGTAATAGGATATTTAAACACACACTACATGTTGCCAACTAAACAGTAAATTAAGGACAGATTGATTTCAAATACTGCCATGGAGATAACCAAGACTTATCTTCTCATGATGTCATAGTTTACGAGCAGCTTTTGCAAGCATAGTTAGACCATCATAGTTAGGCAAGTCAGGGATTGATTTAATATTTTTTTCAATACTCTCAAGAGCTTGAGATATCATACCTTCGATTTTCTTAGATTGAACGTCCTCTTCGCTGGAAAACTCTTCAATTTCAATCCCGCTTTCTTTTTGAAACCTAGGGTTGAGAATTTTTTTCATATTTAAATGAAATTTGTTTGAAGGCCTGGTCTTTGGCCACCATCTAACAACTTCAATATTTCTTAGTCGAGAATAGGTTTTCTTGATTTTTGGAGATTTGGGCTCTGATACATTTGTTGTTCCCATACTTTCCACGACTGAAATTTCTTCTACAAAACCAGGGTTTTCAGGAGTCATCATTATCTGCTCTGCATCTAAACCAGCCTTTGTGTCTGCATCCCTAAACCCTTGCTGTGTTTTGTTTATACTCTTTCTCTTGTAACTTCTTAGCTTCCTTGGGGTTTCTACATTTTTATGTTCTTCTGCATCTTCTGGTTTTTCAATCCCGACCAAAACAAAAAATGTGTCCAAGCCCACACTTTATTTTCCAATTCTTTCATAATCAATAGCTTAATCAGATCATGATGGAAAATACTGTGAGAAGTATGGTCTGGAGGTTTCTTACCTGAACTGCCATTTTGGATAGGCTTTTAAGAAAATAGAAGGGTGAATTTAGCTTTGATACACCTGCCACATGAAGGAGAAAGCGTAAGTGATATTGAAAGATTGTTGCAAATCGACCTTCACAAGTTATATATTGCTGAATGATACTTAATCCCTGTCGCCATTCTTCCTTTAATGCATCCCTTTGAATTCCCTTGTTCCAATCTAGGGGCAGGAGGAATTGATTCATGTCAACCTCGAATGGAAACTTCTTAAAGCATTTATCGCCATCTACAGATAACCTAGTAGCTTCTGCAATTGAAGCTTCCGAAACCTCAAAACTGATACTGGCAAAATTAATCAATGTACCGGTGAATTTCTTGGCGAATTCCTGAAAGACCTCGACATTATACCCTGTAATTCTCTCAAAGAAAGTGAACCAACCTGCATTCATCAGCAACTGCGCACACTGTGGATGTTCCTTGGCCCATTGAGTGCCAACTGGTTCAAACCTATGTGGCTTACCGCTCATCTTCTTCATGGTAACAACTGTATACTGAAACTGTAACTCCAGATGTTAATGAAGCTGTACATTAACAGAGTTGAACAACATACGAATACCAAATGTCAAAAATAACTCATGCAGAGAAATCGATTTTGATGAAATATTGATCTCTGTTTGATGAGGCTGCCACATCTGTCAAATCTAATGATGATACGAACGGGTTCACTGATTCAAGACTGAGCCACGTCTCATCATCGTTTCATGATTAAGAGTTAATCGTGAATCATCATAGCTTTGAAAATCGTGAAAAACCCTTTTGGACATTCCGATAACGTTTGACTGTACAGGCTTATAATGTTTGCTGCTGGAATGTTAGTGCTTACAACTATCATGTACTTTAAGTAATTAATCTATGAAATGACTAAAAACCATGTAAATTATAATGAAGAAAAGTATTGTGAGGATTTTCATATAATTATGAGCCATAATTCAACTTATAACTAAACGAAAATACATAAAATAATATAAAACATGAGGGCAAGCATAAGGTTTCTTTAGGGCAACACAAGCAAACATAAGGTTACAACTCCAGTACTAACAAGACCAATCTCTTCAAGGCATCGTCTTAAAGGTTTTCTATAAAAACTACACAATTCAGTTTGATCTACGGATGGGCACATTTTTGTCAAAACTTGTTCTCCTTGATATGTATCAATTATAGCAGTTAGTTCCAGTTGCCTACTCATTCTATGAACGATTTTATTTTTCTTTCCATTTTGTTTTGTTTTCCTGCTGTTGGGTACTGAGATTGCTTCTTGTACCATGATCATGTAGTCTAATATAGTTTTGCCTTAGAAGGGTATTCTGTTAAGTTGAATGAATTGTTTTAATCATAGTTACTGGATTCTCCTCAAGGCTCTCGACACCTGCATCTGATTTTTCATGGAATCTGGGAATCCCAGATCCGTATCTGATGCTTGGGATTTCTGTGTATTTTGGATTGGATCCGTTTTTTAAAATCAGAGCCATTTCTAATATAAGTGGATCCAGATCAAAGTTGACAGAATTGTGGAAGATTTATGCCTTAGCTGCATGTTTTGAATATTTTTTACCATCATCATTTCCATGAACGGTGAGCACAGAATTTACATAATAATTATTTTCTTTTTTGGTCAAGTTTTGAGTGTTTTGTTCCAAAGTGCACCACTTGAGCAGTTTAGAGCTAGCATTAGATTAGTTGTGATCATCATATTTCTATCAATATTGTATTTTGGTAGTTTTGTACAATGTGTTGTCTTCAGTGTAGTCTGTCGTCTAGAGAACTGTAACTCTCACCTGAAAGGTTAAAGTTCACATGCAACGTGTCTTTCTGTATTTAACGGTCTCCGGTTGTATTTAGCTATTGTCACTCATGTATTGTCAATGATCATAGTTTGCTAATCTGAATTAGAAGTGTTCACCCTGCACAGTTTTCCACCACTAGTAAGTTTTGTCTCTCCTCTTTCAATCAGAGGAATTGATTTTACTTCTTCTCACAGTTTTTCACTACTAGTAAGTTCTGTCTCTACTCTTGCAACTGGAGGAATTGATTTTACTTCTTCTCACCATTTGCCAACTTGGCTCCATATTATTTTGGTGTTATAGACTGAATATTTGATGGTGCTATCTGCTAGTTATTTCAGTCATTAAATCTTCAGCAAACTTTGTGGTTTTGTTTCATTCCCCAATTGGCAATACAAGTACAACAGCAAAACAGTTGATATTCTTTAATTCCCTGATCCATAATTTCCGGACGAGTGCCATACCCACAGCAGATTCTCCTGCCTCTTCTGATTGCACCTGGGGTTCTTGTAACTTTGGTTTTAAATTTTAATAATATATTTTAAATCCCTAGTTAAGGCTTTTAATAATAATATATTGAAAAACACACTCACAACACTGAGAGCCGGGGGGGGGGGGT
>LPNX010496083.1:21019-47310 GCA_001517045.1 Pseudotsuga menziesii | reverse complement strand
AATCTCAGCTTTGGATAGATATACAATATGTGTGCAGTCACCAATCTTCAAAACCGTGATCTCCAAACTAAAATTTACAAAACACAAATAAATCTGGGTCTACTCTCAATTTGCTGCTCCAAAAATTACAGAAGTTATACTCAGCGTTGTCTGTTCCCAACTCGCATCCCACAGCTGCTGCCCCACTAAAACATTCACAAAAGAAAAACAGATGCCAAGCTTGTCCCTTTGTGAATAGCAGACTGCTACAGTCTCGCACCTTCTGCTGCTCTCTAGAGTCTAACCCCACGCTGCTACAGTTTCGCATCCCTCTGCTGCCTTATATTCTCACATCAAAGTGCATTATCTTTTTTGATGTCCATTTCTTATGTATTTACAATTTTACATCCAATGTTTGTCACAAGGAAATAGATCATAGGGCCGATCTGCTCCTTTAATTGATTTTATTTTATTTTAAAACAAATCGTGATGTTTGATCTTTATGAAGCTGACCTAAGTTTGCAATCTTGGTTTATTTTAATCAACAAGTATTCATCAGATATTGCTTGACTCTTCATGGTTCATTGCTTACAGCCTTTGATTCCTTCTTACTTCCACTCTTCATGGAGTGTCCATTGAGGTTATTTAACATCCCACTGTTGGGGCTTTCAATGTCAATTGTTTCCAGGCTGAGTGGTGATTGAAACACTTTTCATGATTTTTCCTTTGATCATTCATTAGATTGTTGATAACGACCGCTCACAGATGTATTTGGGCTTGTTTTAGGGCTAACACTTCCTAAAACAAAGTATCAAACTATTCTACTGATTGTGGCTGACCACTGAATTCATAGCAGTGCTCTTGACAAGATCTATCCTTGGGGCATCACTTCATTTATTGAACAGATCCGAATTCCTATTAGATCATTACTGTGTGAGATTAAAGGTTTCAAGAGGCCTTCAAAATCCTTCGATGTGGCTGAGAATCGAGATTACCCACCTTGTTTGAATGCCAAACTTTGACTTTTATGGCCAGATTGACTGCTGATTTAGGCCCCTTATTACTGGTGGAGGTGCTGACTCGCTGAGTTTGATTAGGGCCTCATTGCTTATAGATTAGACTTCTGGCACACTTCACATTTCAATGTATTAAGCATTTGTCCTTGTGACATCAATGCCAACACTGGTTTCCAACATCTTTCAGTATTTAACGGTCTCTCGTTGTATTTAGCTATTGTCACCCATGTATTATCATAGTTTGCTAATCTGAATTAGAAGTGTTCACCCTGCACAGTTTTCAACCACTTGTAAGTTTTGTCTCTCCTCTTTCAATCAGAGGAATTGATTTTACTTCACAGTTTTCCACTGCTAGTAAGTTCTGTCTCTACTCTTGCAACTGGAGGAATTGATTTTACTTCTCACCATTTGACAACTTGGCTCATATTATTTTGGTGTTATAGACTGAATATCTGATGGTGCTACCTGCTAGTTATTTCAGTCATTAAATCTTCAGCAAACTTTGTGGTTTTGTTTCATTCCCCAATTGGCAATATGAGTACAACATCAAAACAGTTGATATGGTTCAATTCCCTGATTCATAATTTCTGGACGAGTGCCATACCCACAGCAGATTCTCCTGCCTCTTCTGATTGCACCTGGGGTTCTTGTAACTTTGGTTTTAATAATATATTTTAAATCCCTAGTTAAGGCTTTTCAGAAAATTGTGAAATTAGGTATATTTGATTACTACTCCTTTCGTCTGTGCTGCTGTAGGGAAATGTTGAGATCGACACTTTGCATATGAGTACGTAGTTGATATGAAAATGAGCTGTTCTAGTGCAACTGTGGTTTATTCTTGGTGTTGTTTGTGCAATATGTTCATGGCACATTGTATGAGTGAGCTTTTTACAAGTCTTTGTTCTTCATGTAATGTTTGATATCTTATATGCAGATGGCAAGATGGGATGATATTCTGACACTCCCTGTGCAAGAGCCATCCACTATAGAGTTCTCATCATCCGACCTTAATTGGTATAAGGTGGAGGGTTGGCGTCAAAATGTTGATGATGTTGCTCTCATTCCATTCTCCAGAGTTGAGGACTTTGTGAAGGGAGAGTGTTCCATTGTTGAATGTCCTACAAGGTTTCGTGTTGAAGCAAGACGGAAAAAAGCAGAAGGCACTTCATATAAGCCAAGAGTTGATGGTTATCTTGAATACATTTTGTAAGTTTTTTTTTATTGCATCACAATCAGTACTGTTTTATGCTTGTGGTGGAAATAATTTCGTACCTCTGGTTTTGATCAGCCCACATGTTTCTTTGTACATGTCTAGATATTGGTGCTGTTATGGCCCCGATGATCACAGGAAGGGTGGAACCTCTCGGCCTAGCAGAAAGTGTATTAAACCATCAAAGAAAAAAAGTGCTGGACGACCACATACAAAGAGAGGCTGTTTGTGTCATTTTATTGTTAAACGCTTATATGCTCGGCCATCTGTTGCTCTTATCATATACAACCAACGAAAGCATGTTGATAAGACTGGTTCTCCTTGCCATGGACCACTTGATCGCAAGGCCGTTGGAACACGGTTCATGTATGCTCCCTATATCTCAGAGGAGCTTCGACTACGGATAACATCGATGCTATATGCAGGATTTTCTGTAGAGAGCATAATGCAAAAACATACAAAAGCTATTGAGAAACATGGTGGTCCTAGTAATCGTGATGATCTCCTTTCTCACAATTATGTACGGAAATTAGAGAGGGATATTAGAAGGTCGACATATGAGCTGGACCCAAATGATGCATCGAGCGTTAAGATATGGGTTGAAAATCATCGAAACCAGGTATTTTATTACCAAGGCTCATCTGATATGGATGCCTTTATTTTGGGAATTCAGACAGAGTGGCAACTACAGCAAATGATTCGTTTTGGAAATAATAATCTATTAGCAGTGGATTCGAGTTTTGGGGGTAAAAAATTTAAGGTTTGTGTATGCTGCCTCATTTTCATTTGTTTACTCAGAAGGCATGTGAAAGATCCATGGAAAGGATGACCTTGTCCATTTCGTATGCAGTATCCATTTTATGCTCTTCTTGTATTTGATTAAAACGGAATTGCAATTCCTGTAGCATGGGTCATTTCTGCAAGTTTAAGTCATGATGTATGTGTATGTTCCCTCATTTTCATTCTTTTACTTAGAAGGCATGTGAAAGACCCCTGGAAAGTATGACCTTGTCCATTTCCTATGCAGTATCCAGTTTATACTCTTCTTGTATTTGATTCAAACCAAATTGCAATTCCCGTAGCATGGGTCATTTCTGCAAGTTTTTCAAGTCACGATGGTCACAAGTGGATGGGAGCACTCCATGATAGAATTTGTGCGAAGGATTCCACGTGGAGGTTGAATGGCTTTATTGTTGATGATGCATTGACAGAAGTCACTAAAATTAGGTGTGTCTTTTCATCCTTTTGCTTATTTTGAGTATATAGTTGTAATCAATTGAAGGAATCCTTTTAAGATCAGAATTTGTTGTTCAGGGATGCGTTTCAGTGTTCGACTCTGTTGTGCCTCTGGCGTGTTCGTCGTGCATGGCATAGAAATATCATAAAGAAATGCACCAACTCCGAGATGCAACGGGAGATGTTGAAGCGCCTTGGGCAGATTATGTACAGTACATGGAGTGGGTCAAATATTTTGGATGATATGGAGGAGTTTATGGAAGATTTTGTAGATCATAGTGCCTTCTTGGAGTACCTCAAATCACAGTGGATGCCAAAAATAGGTGTGAAACCTTATTTTCAAATTTTGATGTATATCAGGGCAATCTTATTTCCCAACTAAAACTAATGTGGTTTTCTGTGTTTGTAGAGATGTGGGTCACTGCAATGAGGACTCTTCCGCTAGCTAGTCAGGAAACCTGTGCAGCCATTGAAGCATACCATTACAAATTGAAGTCGAAGCTGTTTAATGAAGCAGACACAGGTGCATATCAACGAACTGATTGGTTGGTGCACAAATTGACCACTGAGGTGCATTCGTATTATTGGTTTGACAACTTCTCAGAGGAAAATGACTTATGTGGATATATGAGAGATGGAGAACTTGCTTCCAGTTCATGGCATAGAGCACTGTACATTGCTGACAGTGATGTTATTTTGAATGACAAAGATCTTCAGTTTGCTAAGGTTGTTAGCCAAAGTGATCGTTCACAGACACATACTGTGTGGAATCCTGGTACAGAGTTTGCTATTTGTGATTGCTGGTGGTCTATGTCAGGAAATCTCTGTAAACATGTTATCAAGGCTGGTATGGTTTGTCATGATCGCCATGTGGCTAGACCTTCAATGGCTCTGCAGACGTATCATCAAGCTCTACATAGTCTGTTGCAGTGTCCACCAAATGGTTCAATTGTTCTTGACCATGCTATAGCACTAGCCATTCATATGCAGCAGGATCTGAAGAGACTGTTAAGCCCATCAAACCACAGAGGCATGGACCCTCCACTTACTCTGGTTCCTGGGAATTGGGTTTGCAAGAAGAGTAGAACTAAACGTAAAATGAGTACTGCAAAGGAAAAGGAAGATGTAGTTTGTGGGAATAGAGTTTCCAATGAATCTGACAGTCACAAAATTGCCTCAGACGAAAAAGTTGACAGAAGCACAAAAGTATAAGGATGAGATTTGTGAAGATGGGAACATAATGGTGGAGAAGACCTGTCATGTGAGTTTTGATGATTTACATATTTTTGATATTCTCTATTTTAATTGCCAGCTTCAAAATGTTGATGATTTGCTGATTCCAGTTTACTGTTTTAACCACCAGGTATACTGCATTACCTTTTGTAGTGAAGCATATTGCAATGGCGATTCAGTCAGTGGACTATTTATCAGAGCTGGATGTTACATTGTTCAATGGCTGCCAGTCTTCCCTACATGGAAACGCAACATGTTTCATATATGTTCAGGATCTCAGCTCTACTTGCTATTATGCAAAGCTTTTGGTTGGGTATTGAAATAGTGCAGCATTTGAGCTCTCTGCTAACGGAATGATCTTGAGCATGGGCTTTGTTTTGTAATGATGAGAGTGGTTCAAAGATGGCATTTGCAGTCTGACATATAGGAATCATGTTAGATGGGTTTAATTAGTACAAATCAAAATGTATGTAAAATTTGTTCATTCATAAATGATGTTTAGTATAGATGAAGCAGTTAGCTTCTGTTGGATATTGAGAGGGCCCTTTCTGAAGCTTTTCCCTGACAACAGTGTATTTTAGAATTGTAGGTTGATATTGCTGTTGGTATAAATGGTGCATTGTCCATCATAATCTGCTGATATTGATGACAGTCGAGATACACAGTATGATGTTCCTGTTGTTGATCAACTTGATGGAATATGTTTTACTGTTCATGCCTTTTTAGGATTTAGCATGCAGTTGATGTCTTATTTCCTGCTTATCACACCATATTTTCTATGCACAAGACTGTCAGCATGTGAGCAGGAGATGATTCTACAAATAAAATTCCTGACTTGAGGTTGGTACCTTCCCCAAAGACCTTAACAGGGCAACATCACTTTTTTCTTCAAATGGTTCAAGTTTTCTGGATGCCACTTTAAACTTATTCGACTTCAAATTACTTTGAATGATACAAGAAATGTTTTGATGCCAATGGGTACAAAAGAGTGAAATTCATAAACAAGGTTCAGCAGACATGTGGAGGAGGTTCTCTGCTGGAAATCAGAGGTAAGAGATGTCAAATAATACAGTTAATATTTCTCTGTGTAACCATTAAGATGATCACATGTAGAGTCACGAGCAAGATAACTGCCAGGATGCAAAGTTAGATGTTTTTATTTTTCCATCAAGAGAATTAATTTATTTATGTTCCCAAAATTGGCCTGTTGAAATTTTAGATAACACAACTGGAGGTCATAGAGATCTCTTCCTGGGCCTTTGTATGCCTATTGCAAATATCCAAGGGCCAGGCATTATTATATTTGATTTTATATGGACAGTGACACTGACTTTTAGGCCTAATACCTTAACCATAATGCATTCTTAAAAAATATAGCTAAAAAAATCAGGGCATAAACTGCAGCCCTAGAACATACATAGAAGCTAACTGATATTGGTTGCCATAGGCCTTTGATTATCACTTTATTGTGCCTTAAGCTCTGAGACGTTTTCCATCATTTTTATGGATTTCTTACAAAAGGAAATCCATTGATTTCTATAGCACTGCCGCTGTCCTCATCACTAACAGATAACTTGCCTTTGCGAGGTCCATGATCCTACACACATTATTCACTAGATGCTTCAGGTGCTCTTGACTCTTTGAATTCTCCTTCTCTTCATGGAGGTTCCTGATCTCAGCACAAATTTATTCAGCTCCACTGTCTTTCCCACAAATAGATGCCAAACTTTCTTTTGCATTCTTGCTGCGAGAATAAGTCCTTTTGTTTCCTTGAGGTTTTTGTCTCATCCTTCTGTAACCCTCCAACCATATTCCTGTTAGCCCTAAGCTTCTCAACAAATTCCACTATTTTCAGATCCTCTTGCTTGTCCAAGATACACTTCACTGCAATTGCTTCTGTAAGCCTTTCTGCATTCAGCTTTTCCATGAATTTCCTAATCTGTTTCACATTTCCATTTTTTGCTGCATTGTTCAGGGCCTTTGATGTCAAGAGCACTCACAGTTATGCAATGAAATGGAATGAAGCCCCCCATCATTTTATATATCAGCTGCCACACAAAGGCCTCATTGCATATGCTTCTTCATAATACACAATTTTTACTTCCTCTCATGCTAGATTGACTTCTCAAATGGCTGTCCTTTCTGCTATCCTATTTGAGAATTTTTTGACACAACTTTAGCTTTAATGATCTTATAATGCTTAGCCAATTTTTATAAGTCCAGTCTGGATTGTAACATCCAACTAAGCTTATCATTATTTGAACCAACTTAATCTGTTACTAATACAGAATTTCATTTGATTTGCAATTTCAGGAAACCTTCCTTTATGCAAATTATTTTTTTTGTAATCTGGCCTTCTTACTCTGCTTCATTGTTATTTGTTATCAATAAGCCTTCTTAATGTTCATCTTTGATCTCTTATCAATGTTTGATATGCTGTATTAACATTTCTCCAAATGACACTTTAAGGCTCCCTCAAAATTTATTTTCCAGTAACTGAGCCATGATGGTTGGCACCACAAGGTTCCAACTTTTATAGTCTAATAGAAATGCATAGCATAATTTTATCAAAGAAACAGATCCTACTTCTTATTTTGCATTGTATTTTTCCCTCGTGGTCTCTAGTGCAATATTTGGCTCCCTGGCAAAGAATAGTTTTACTTTATATGAGACAACTGAGATTACATGAGCAGAATTATACATCAGAAATAGATTTGCCCTTAGGGCATACATACCAAGAGAAAACTGAAGATCAAATGCTTGAAGAAATAGGAAGAAATTAGCCCTGCTGATGTAAGCTCTAGGCCTTACCAATCTTCAGCTCTAAAAACCTCTGATCTACCCTCTAAACATTGATCTGACTGGTACGCTGACAGTGGGCTAAATTGTAGACCTTCTAGAGCCTCCACTCGTTGACGTCAGCCCTCATGAAGATGACGCAGGTCTCCAAAATGATAACAGCTGCTAACGCAGCCCTTCTAGGGACACTCCCACTGAAACGTGAGGCCTCCAAAGGCCTGCCAATTGTGCTGCTGCCTTCCTGAGATCTTATCCGATCCCTCTAAGGGTTTAACCAGCCTGCCGCTGCCCTCCTGAAATCTAATCTTGAGCCCTCTAAGGGCTTCACCAGCCTGCCGTCAGCCCTCCTGAGATCTGATTTGATCCGTGAGCCTGATCTTCCCAGATTGCGTGACCTCCAATAACTGAACCAGACATTCAAGAGAGATAATGTTGAGAAGGAGACAAGGAGCAGCTCAAAAACCCCACATGAGCTTTTGGACAGAGATGATGATGATAGAATGTGTTTTGATCACTTGAGAGAGCTTCTTATTTATATTTCATCATTGAGTAATACAAGAGCTAAATACCATAAGTCATGGAAATCACTAACCCAAAACCACTAAGTTGCCAGGAAACTTGGGTACGGGGACGATTGCGGGAAGGGGGACGCCACTTTTTGAAATAGGGAACTTGGGTATGTTGGGGGTACTATATATATGCAGATTTTTATGATTATAAATTATAAATTTATAATACATGAAATTTAAAACATTTTCAATGTACATATATTCATGTGCATCCATATGAATTCAAACCATTATACACAAATATCCAAAGTTTCTTATGTATTTAGCAAGGGTGCATACAACTAAAAAAACATCAAGTGCAATCCATATCTGACCTAAAATACATAAATAAAGAGGCTAGATGGCCTATAGGGTCAAAATAATTTCATGCTACAACAAATAATTACATATCAAAATCCTATTCCTCAATAACACCTTGTGCCCCCTCCTCTAGTCTCTAGCCTTTGCCTCTACGTTGAATCTTGTTGTTGGTCCTCCAAGGACATTAGTTAACACTCTACAACCCAAAACCACTAAGTTGCCAGGAAACTTGGGTACGGGGATGATTGCGGGAAGGGGGACGCCACTTTTTGAAATAGGGAACTTGGGTATGTTGGGGGTACTATATATATGCAGATTTTTATAATTATAAATTATAAATTTATAATACATGAAATTTAAAACATTTTCAATGTACATATATTCATGTGCATCCATATGAATTCAAACCATTATACACAAATATCCAAAGTTTCTTATGTATTTAGCAAGGGTGCATACAACTAAAAAAACATCAAGTGCAATCCATATCTGACCCAAAATACATAAATAAAGAGGCTAGATGGCCTATAGGGTCAAAAAAATTTCATGCTACAACAAATAATTACATATCAAAATCCTATTCCTCAATAACACCCTGTGCCCCCTCCTCTAGTCTCTAGCCTTTGCCTCTACGTTGAATCTTGTTGTTGGTCCTCCAAGGACATTAGTTAACACTCTACAATTTTGATGAAACATCCTAATTCAAGTGTTAAAATAAGGTAGAAAAAGCTTCCCATGCTTAATACTTGATTTTGCTTGAGTGAAGGGTGCATTTTTTGTTAAGGTCATGACAGAGGAGTTCAACAATAAGAACCACCAACATCAAGATACATAGAGAGGTTGATGTGCTTGATTGCATGCCAATCCCATACCGTCATACATGATAGAATCCAATGGAAATGTTGCAATCATGAAATCTTGAAAACTATTCATTTTGTTGAATTTTGAATGGGATCTAAAATTCTACTTTTTGCATAAGAAGTCCAATCAGATTGTAACCACTCTCAAACATCCTGAAACAATTAATGGTAATGTTAAAAATTTATGTAAAAGGATAGAGAATGAAAGATAAGGAGAATGTCAATTTTACTTTAAGAATTTAATATTACCGACTTTAATGTCACTTGTACAAAACTGGTTGGGCTCATACAAACCGGTCCCTTGGCATCCCCAAAATAGAGGTACCCTGTACAAAAATGGTCCCTTGGCATCCCCAAGTGTCCCCAAACAAGGGTACTTCGTTCCCTCTGTAATCAACATCTCTTGAATCTGTGAGAAATGTCTTGGGTACTTTAGCCAAGTTTCAGGTATGGCAAAATGCGGTAGGGTACGTGGGCACGGGTATCCGTTACTAGTACACGTACCCTATCCCCGGGTTCAGGTACCCATGCTACTTAGCAAAACCACTTTAATGTTATTTAATTTAATACTTAAAAAATAACTTAAAATACTTTAGTTAGGGTCCTTGTAATTTCATGTTGGGATTTTAATACTTCATTAGGGCTATTAACCAAATCTTCTTAGGCAAGTCATCTTTAGGCAACTTCTTAGCCATTCTCTTGGTCTCCATGGTCTACACGTGCTAACTCAAAGTAGATCATCATATGCAAGGAAGATTATTCTTTGGGTGTCTTGTTCTCCCCACCAACACCAAAGGTCATATGCTAGTTACTCCAACAAGGAGTGGCCAGTCCCTTGAGGAGTTCCCATAGCCCAATGACCAAGGAGAGGAGTACATCACACATCATCTGCCTAGACCCAGTCTAGGGTTTCTTGTGTTGGCTTGGTAACTGACCAGGTGCCTCAACCCTAGGTTGAATCAAGTTGACTAAAGTCAACATCTTGGTAGCAGACCAAGTGCCTTAGTCCTAGATTGGATCATCTTCATGGTAACTGACCATTCTCGAAGAGAATGGCTCTCAATGCTGTTAAAAAATCAATAAGGGTGACCCAATCCAAAATTGGATATTGATAATGAAGATAAGTTGAATAGAGGAAGTTGGCTATTTGGTTTGATGGTTGGTTAGATAGGAGTTCAACCATGTCATAGCACATGCAATCGTAGGATATTAAACAATACCCCTAATTTCTCTAGATATTAAGGAATGCCTTCAAAAATCATTTTAAACTAGTAGCAACAAGGAAGGTCTTCCTGCATGCATATGTTCTTGCATGCAGAAGACTTAAATTAGGAAGCTAGTTGTATTTAATTTACTTTTTCCAAGTTTACTTTGGAAAATAAATTAAAGTGATCTAAATGAACTTTAGTGAACCACTAGTTAAAGTGAAAGTGAAATTAGGGTTTTTGCTTTACCACTAGTTAAAGTGAAAGTGAAATTAGGGTTTTTGCTTTACCTAAAGTTATAAAAGAGAGATCAATTGGTGGAGAGAACACACACACTTGTATTTTGACAGAGACATGATATAGACAGGGAGAGAAAGTCAGACAGGATTTAGCTGAGAAGACGGAGGAGCGGGCAGCATGATCATCGGGCTTCGTATAGCTGGGCCGTGCACTCACATAGGAGGGTGTTGAGGTTTAGTTGGGATTTGCCCAGTGATTCTGCCGGGTACTGCATTTGCCAGGTTTGGGTGAATTTGCAGTGATTGTAAAAGTTCCATATTTTCTCATAATAAAATCTACATCTGACTATTGCACCGGTTTTCCCATCTTGGGTTTTTCCAGGGGTTTCCATACCCAATATAATAGTGTCATTATTGTGATGTGATGTTGTGATTTATTTCTCAGTTTTATATTCCGCTTCATACTGTAAAAGATATTCATGTGTGGCTATCAGTTGATATTTTACATGCACTGTTTAGCCCTAGTTGAATATTAAAGGAAAATTTACATGGTATCAGAGCTCTGGTGAGCTAAAGTTGAGAGATTTGCAGCAGCAGTGATAGATCAGGGGCAGATCTATAAGAAGACACAAACCTAGACATCTAGATCTAGGGTTTGACAGGTACACTTCACTATGGCCGTGCAGTTGAGAGTTGAAGATAGACTCCAGGGTGCTCAGAACTTTCCTACATGGAAAGAAAGGATCACAAGGATCCTGGACGTTAGTGATGTAGAGGAGCACATTGACTCCACGAAGGTTGCACCCACAGATCCGACAGATTTAGCAGCTTGGAAGAATATTGATTCCAGAGCCATGCTGATTATCATGGATGGAGTGAAGGACCATATAGTCCCTCACCTTTCTGGTAAGAAGACCGCAACAGAGATGTGGACGGCTTTGGAGAGTCTATACCAAAGCAAGAACGAGAATTGGAAGATGGTGTTACAAGAGAGGATGCACAGCACCAAGATGGCTAAGGGAGAAAGAGTGGTGCCTTATCTCACGAGGCTCACACAGATCAGGGACGAGCTTGGAGCTGTTGGCTCTAAGACAATGGATGAGGAGCTAATTCGGATAGCCCTCAATGGCTTCTCTAAGCCATGGGACACCTTTGTCAAAGGTGTTGTGGCTAGGGAGAATCTCCCTGATTGGTAGAGACTATGGGATGACTTTGTGTAGGAGGAGACCCGCATGGATCAAGGATCAGGCTCATCTAGTAGTGCCCCACAGATTGTGGATGAGGAGGCTCTAGCCCTTACAGGGAACAACAAGGGAAAGGCAAAGAGGAAGAAGGATGGTAAGAAGAACCTTGATGTATCAAAGGTCAAGTGTTTTATCTGCCACAAGCAGGGACACTTTGCCTCCCAGTGCCCAAACAGGAAGAAGAAGAGTAACACTTAGATGGCTGGATCTGCAGAGGTGGATGAGTTCAGCAAGAACTTCGATGAGGAGTTTTGCTTGATAGCTTGCATGGCAAGCACCACAGGGAGCAACATATGGTACATTGATAGTGGAGCATCTAGTCACATGACTGGACAGAAGAGATTCTTCAGAGACATGCAGGAGGGTGGAATAGGGATCCACGTTGAGCTGGGTGATGATGTGCGGTATCAGGCATAGGGAGTTGGCACTGTTTCATTTGAGAGGGAGTTTGACAAACCACTCAGTTTGCTGATGTGTTATATGTTCCAGGACTAACCAAGAACCTTATATCAGTCTCCACTTTGGAGGACAAGGGATATCAGGTGAAGTTCCGTGACCATAGAGTGTATATCAAGCCAAAGGGGTCAGATAGGAGCTTGGATCGGGTGATTGGTAGAAGGAGCGAGAAAGTGTACAGATTATACTTGGAGCCTGCAAAGGCTCTAGTCAGCAGCAGCAGCAGCAGTCAGGGTGAGTTGTGGCATAGGAGGATTGCACACTTACACCATGGAGCACTGAAGCATTTGAGACAGGTAGTCATTGGAGTTCCTCAGGTACAAGAGGAAAAGCATAACCACTGCAAGGGTTGTGCTTTGGGGAAGAACATCAGGAAGCCTTTCTCACAGAGTGAGCACAAGTCTAAGGAGCCCTTGGACTTGGTGCATTCGAATGTATGCGGACCTATGAGTGTCCATTCGTTCAGTGCTTACAGTTACTGCGTAACCTTCATTGATGACTATTCCAAGAAAACCTGGATCTATTTCTTGAAGGCCAAGTCAGAGGTCTTTGAGAGGTTCCGAGACTTCAAGACTCTTGTGGAGAACCAAACAGGGAAGAAGATTCGGGTGTTGAGGATAGACAACGGGGGTGAGTACACTTCCAATGGGTTCATGGAGTATTGTTTGGTTGAGGGGATCAAGAAGGAGCACACTGTGCCCCATACCCCACATTAGAATGGAGTTGCAGAGTGGAAGAACAGGACTATGATTGGAGCAGCCAAGGCCATGCTATTTGATCAGGGATTACCACTATTCCTCTGGGCCGGGGCATACAGGACTGCAGTATACATTCAGAACAGGTGTCCCCACACAGCCTTAGGGAGGAAGACATTGGAGGAGGTCTTCACAAGCATTAGGCTAGATGTGAGTCACATTCACATATTTGGCAGTGTCTGCTATTGTCATGTTCATGTCGACAATAGGAAGAAGCTGGACCCTTCTGGAGAGAAGGGGTTACTTGTAGGTTACAGCGAGATTTCGAAGGCATATAGAGTTTACATTCCTGCTCACAGGAGGATCATTGTGAGCAGGGATGTCCAGTTTGACGAGGACAGGGCCTTGCGGAGATCTCTGGACTTACCAGCAGAGCAGCAGCCAACACAGGAGTTGGGAGTCAAGTTGGAGGAGCCAGATGTATGGGTATAGGTACAGACACAGAGCACAGGTTCTAATCGTCAGAGGGAGTCAGGTGGACAGGATCCTTTAGTCATTGACTTGAAGGATGAGTTGCAGCAGTAGACGGATATCCAGCAGCCGCAGCAGGTTGACACTAGGCCAAGGCCTAAGTGGTTTAGATCCACAGTGGAGGATTCCAGGTAGGTAGATCCTCCACAGACATCTTTTAGATGGAGTGTACCACCAGAGAGGCTTAGTTATATGGCACTGATGACAGAGTTGATTAACTCTAAACCTTCCAGCTTCGGGGAGGCTGCACAACATGATGTGTGGCAGGAAGCTATGGTTGAGGAGTATGACTCCATTGTGAAAAACCAAGTATGGGAGGTTGTGTCGAGGCCACAAGGGAAAAAGGTGGTGGGATCCAGATGGGTCTACAAGGTGAAGCACGCAGCAGACGAAAGTGTGGAGAAGTAAAAGGCGTGCTTCGTGGCAAAGGGGTTTTCACAGAAGGAGGGTATTGATTATGAGGAGACCTTCGCCCCTGTTGCCAGATATTCTTCCATTCGGACCATTATCTCACTAGCAGTTGAGATGGGTTGGCATGTCCATCAGATGGACGTCAAGACTGCCTTCCTCAACGGAGTGATAGAGGAGGAGGTGTATATCGAGCAACCAGAAGGGTTTGATGTGGAGAGCAAGGAGACGCATGTATGCAGACTGCATCGAGCTCTATACGGGCTCAAGCAGGCACCTCGAGAATGGTACTCGAGGATTGACAACTATCTACGAGAGATGGGATTTCAGCGTAGTGAGGTTGACCACAACCTATACTTCTTGACAGGTGAGGTGCCTCTCATACTAGTCTTATATGTGGATGATCTCTTTTTGACAGGAGATGAGAGGTTGATTGGAGACTGTAAGTCCAACCTTGCAGTAGAGTTTGAGATGAAAGACCTTGGGCTGATGCATTAATTTTTGGGCTTGGAGGTTTGGCAGAGAGATGGATGCTTCTTCATTGGACAGGGGAAGTATGCAGTAAAGATCCTGAAGAGATTTAGGATCGAGGACTACAAGCCTATGGCCATATCTTTAGTTTCTAACTGGAGGAAGATTGATGCATCGGGATCAGACGGATTTGATCCTACCTTGTATCGTCAACTTATCGGATCGATTATGTATCTGGTCAACACTCGACCAGACATCAGCTTTGCAGTCAACTCTTTGAGTCAGTTCATGGTGGACCCTAAGAGAGTTCATTGGGCGGCTGCGAAGCACATACTTTGCTACACCAGAGGTACAATGGAGTATGGATTGGTTTATGAGTGCAGGGGGAGTGTACGGTTAGAAGGTTTCACAGATGCTAACTGTTAGGATGTGTAGAGGACTGGAAGAGTACTTCAGGTTGCTGTTTCAGTATTGGATCAGGGGTTGTCTCTTGGTTCAGCAGGAAGCAGAAGATAGTTGCATTGAGCTCGACAGAGGCTGAGTACATGGCAGTCAACATGTTTGCTTGTGAGGGTATGTGGCCGAGGAAGTTACTTGTAGGGTTGTTCGAGTGTGAGCTAGAGGCTACAGTAGTTCACTGTGACAATCAGAGTGGCATCAGGCTATTTGAGAATCCAGTGTTCCATGATCGGAGCAAGCACATATACATCAGATACCACTTCTTGAGAGATTGTGTTCAGAGGGGAACCATTCGGTTGGAGTACATACAGATAGATGAGCAGGTGGCGGACATTTTCACCAAGGCAGTTTGCAGACAAAGTTTTGTGAAGTTCAGGGATAAGTTGGGGTTGCTACCGAATCCCTTCCTCGTTGAGAGGGAGTGTTAAACTAGTAGCAACAAGGAAGGTCTTCCTGCATGCATGTGTTCTTGCATGCAGAAGACTTAAATTAGGAAACCAGTTGTATTTAATTTACTTTTCTTAAGTTTACTTTGGAAAATAAATTAAAGTGATCTAAATTAACATTAGTGAACCACTAGTTAAAGTGAAAGTGAAAGTGAAATTAGGGTTTTCGCTTTACCTAAAGTTATAAAAGAGAGATCAATTGGTGGAGAGAACACACACTTGTATTCCGACAGAGACAAGATATAGACAGGGAGAGAAAGTCAGACAGAGGATTTAGCTGAGAAGACGGAGGAGCGAGCAGCAGGATCATCAAGCTTCGTGCAACTGGGCCGTACACTCACACAGGAGGGTGTTAAGGTTTAGCTGGGATTTGCCCAGTGATTTTGTCGGGTACTGCATTCGCCAGGTTTGGGTGAATTTGCAGTGATTGTAAAAGTTCCATATATTCTCATAATAAAATCTATATTTGACTGCTACACCGGTTTTCCCATCTTGGGTTTTTTCCGGGGGTTTCCATACCCAAAATAATAGTGTCATTATTGTGATGTGACGTTGTGATTTATTTCTTAGTTTTATATTTCGCTGCATACTGTAAAATATATTCATGTGTGGTTATCAGTTGATATTTTGCATGCACTGTTTAGCCCTAGTTGAATATTAAAGGAAAATTTACAATCTTTAGGCAACTTCTTAGCCATTCTCTTGGTCTCCATGGTCCACATGTGCCAACTCAAAGTACATCATCATATGCAAGGAAGATTATTCTTTGGGTGTCTTGTTCTCCCCACTAACACCAAAGGTCATATGCTAGTTACTCCAACAAGGGGTGGCCAGTCCCTTAAGGAGTTTCCATAGCACAATGACCAAGGAGAGGAGTACATCACACATCGTCTGCCTAGACCCAGTCTAGGGCTTCTTGTGTTGGCTTGGTAACTGACCAGGTGCCTCAACCCCAGGTTGAATCAAGTTGACTAAAGTCAACATCTTGGTAGCAGACCAAGTGCCTTAGTCCTAGATTGGATGATCTTCCTGGTATCTGACCAGGTGCCTCCATTCTCGAAGAGAATGGCTCTCAATGCTGCTAAAAAATCAATAAGGGTGACCCAATCCAAAATTGGACATTGATAATGAAGATAAGTTGGATAGAGGAAGTTTGCTATTTGGTTTGATGGTTGGTTAGATAGGAGTTCGACCATGTCATAGCACATGCAATCGTAGGATATTAAATAATACCCCTAATTTCACTAGATATTAAGGAATGCCTTCAAAAATCATTTTGTTGATCCTCCCCTCCAAATTGATGTTATTAGAATCAGATAGGTGATCGAATCGACAGAGCCCAAAATGTGAACCGAACCGGAACTGGAAAAAAATCGGGGGAAAAACCGATTGACCAAAAAATACATAAACTATTCATATTTTGTAAAAAACATATATATTCATGTGCATACATATGAATCCAAACTATTAATACACAAATATGCAAAGTTTCTCATATATATGGCAAGTACTTGTGCAAATAACCAAAATAGCGCCGAGTGCACTACATCTCTAAAGTTCGGAACCAAAATACATCAATAAAGAGTCTGTAAATGGCCCTTTGTGTCCAAAAAATAAGTAGTGTACAGACCGACCGGTTCGATTAGTTTTGGCCTGTTTGGCTGGTTTTGATTGGTTTCGTACAAAATCGGTTGGTTCACAACCGAGCCAAATCATTTTTGTAGGTTTTTCGGTTCGGGTACCTAACCAGACCTATTAAGTCCGTGATCTGGTGGGACTGGCCGGTTTTACTAGTTTCAATAACATTGCTCCAAATACACCTTTCCAATTAAAAGAATCCCTATTTTCACTAGATATTCTAGGTATCCATTTTTTCCATTAAATTTTTAATACCCCATTATATTTTTACTCTTAGTATGGTGACATGGCACAACTCTTATAAAGTTATAACCCCTAGAAACCTTGGCGTGATGAAATATGGAATCTTAGTGAAAGCAAATATTTCAAGATGGTGAACAACCTCTTGAACATAGGACAACTTCATACATAGTCATTCCAATTGACTTTACACCACACATTCACTCACAAATCATATTTTTCAAACATCACTCTTAACTCCAAACACAATTGAATTCACACAACTTTCAAACATAGATCATACTTATTCAAACACTTGATTTGACTTCATACATAGTCAGATTCACACTAACTTTAGACATAGAGTACCAATTCAAACACCCCAATATCCTATTCAAGCCCCTAGATACATAATTATAAATTGCCCCTAATATCTATATGTTTTTAATATATTCAAAATACCCCTTGACTCTTATATAATGGGCAATATATTGCTTCCAATTTTTAGAGTATTAAATCACTCAATATGAACTCATATGCTATAATATCGCCGATCAAGTGAACCCCTCGTGGTTTAAAGTTGATTGAATAAATCAACTAAGTGAAGAACTGTCTAGATTTAAAATTGACTAGATATGCTCAATTGAGCAGAGTCAATTGGAAAGGCACATTGATGATCATAGAATAACAAAAATTGATGCATGTTGATAGATACTTGGATGGTTAAAATTAATGTTTGATGAGCAATGGTTGATGATTATGGATGACACATTGACTAGTAGTTAGAGGACGAAGGAGTCAAATTGTAGCATTGGTTGACTAACATGATTGATAGTTACCATGAAGATTGATGAATCGTAAATTTGTAATGTGTTTGTTGAGGACGTGTCACCAATCCTTAAAAGGATGACCAAGTGGATGCATGAAAACTTGATTTGAAGCATCACACGAATGCCGTGTGTGTCCGCATCAACAATAATTGTTGAATTGTTGTTTCTGGTTTGGACAATTGGCGTCGATTACCTAAGGAAGTCTAATCTTTGCTTAGTAACAAAGATAGAGAAGTTGAAACAGTGAAACTAATTCTTGGAGATGGCCTATAAAAAGGCCAACAACAAAATGAAGATGTGTGTTGGTAGAAACCATGCAGTTGTATTTAAGTTTTGTAGTTGTGACGACATAGAGAGGTTGGACACAATAGGCATTTCTTAGACAAGGGATGTGATGTAATAGATTATGATAGTGGTGAGATATTTGAGAAAGATGGAATCTTTGTAGTTATGGAGACCTAGAGAGAGATCACTTGTTGAGGGTGAGTAGACGTAAGTTGGGAGTCTTTGGAGGTCAGATCTAGTAACCTATTTTTTTAACCATTTGTGGATCATTGGTAGAATCTTTGGGAGATGAAGAACCAAAGGTAAAGGAAGTGGATTGTAGAGTTGGTTGATCTTTTTGTTTAAATGGTGAGCATGTGGAATCTGTGAAGGAGCCAACAAAAAGAAGCCATATCTAGCTTGGAGATTGGATAAACTAGCTTAGAAAGTCAATTAAGGGATCACAACCAACAAGGGGATTTGTTGTGGAGAAGAAGAGAACCTTAAGGAAAGGTAGATGTTGACTTAGTTATTGGAATTGATAGACATTTTAAAGGCTGCCTTGTAGATTTTCCTTAAGTTTCAGCCACCGGTTTCAAGTAAAAATTTGTCTCAGTTTATTTCAATCTCAGAAGTTAAAATGTTGGAAATAAACATAAATTTTTCCAACTTAAAACACTGCTGTAAATTAAATCTTTTACTGACAGAAAGTAAATATTCAACATGCCATCTAAACACACAGTACTCAGAATTTTCAGCCAAATGGCCCTGGAAAAACCCACTAGGGGAAAACCAGTCAGAGAGAGAGAGTTTTTATTATGCTTCAGGAAAAATCAGACATTTATTTTTACAGTCAGAATCAAACTTATCTCAACCAGCAGACTGCCTTGTTTTCCGTGCAAGAGATGCCTAGATTTTTGTGCAAAGTTTCTTCCTCGAAAACTATATGCCAAATCAGTAGCAACCTCCAGTCTCGATTTCTGTGCAAAAAAAGAATTATTTTGCCCTATATTTCTGTGCAATAAATGTAGGAAATCCGTACAGTATGGACAACATTAAATGCTGCCGTACAGGCCTTGAAACTTGTGCCTAAAAAAACTCAGAATGTTGCCTCGAAACTTGTGCCTATACCTTCCTCGATTTTTGTGTTGAAACTGACCTTGGAAATAGTGCCTAGACAGTACAGTACAGATGCAATAAATGAAGCCGTACAATTTCTCGAAATTCGTGCCCACAGTAAACGCAGTCCATACAATCTCCTCAAAATTCGTGCCCACAATAAAAGCAGTCCGTACAACCTCGGGATCTGTGCAAATAATAAATGGCTCTCTCGGAAATTGTGCCCACCAAAAACCCTTCAGCAAGCTGTCTCGATTTTCGTGCCCTTCTCTCTTCTTCAGCTCTCTCTCATTCACTCACTCAAGAATGAATTCATTTTTTCCTTTTGCTTGCTTTTTGCTTCTCAACCCTAGGTAGATGAAGAGATCTTAATCCAATGGCTAAGAATGAATTAGATCAATGGTGGAAATTAAATGCACACTTTTATTTCTAAAAAGTTAATTTCCCTCACCCACTTAAATTTATCAAAAAGTGACTTTAATGTCTTAAAGTCACATTAAATGCTTTTTAAGTCATTTAATGCAAGTTCACTTTATTTCCCTTCACTAGGTGACTAAAGGCTAAAGTCACCTAGAGGAACACTTCCCTAGGTACAAAAACTAACACTCCCTCTTACCGAGGAAGGTGTTCTGCACCACGCCCAACTTGTCTCTGAAGAAGACAAACTTGCCCCTCCCCTTCGTCAGAATGTTTGCAAACTGCTCATTTATGGAAATGTACTGAAGCATCACTGCCCCTCTCTGAACATAGTCTCGGATGAAATGATCCCTGATCTCAATGCGCTTTGACCTGTCATGGAAAACCGGATTCTCTGAGAGCTGGATGCAACTCTGATTGTCACAGTAAATCACCGTAGGCCTAAGCTTCTAACCAAATAAATTCACCAGCAACTTGCGAAGCCACAAGGCCTCGCAGTTGGCCAAGCTGGCTGCCATGTACTCAGCCTTTGCAATACTCAATGCAATGGACTTCTGCTTCCGACTGAACCACGACATTGCTGCCGAACCCAAACTGAAACAACATCCGGAAGTGCTCTTCCGGTTTGCCACACTGCCTGCCCAATCTGAGTTTGTATAACCAACTAGTCTGATCCCCTCTGACCTCCTGTAGTCCAACCCAAAATCCACTGCCCCTTAAAGATAGTGCATCACATGTTTTGCAGCAACCCAATGGACACTCCTCGGCTCAACCATGAATTGGCTAAGAGTGTTCACTGCAAAACACATATCTGGCCGAGTGTTGACCAAATACATCAAAGACCTGATAAGCTGACGATACAAAGTAGGATCCACCAACTCTCTCTCGGAAGCATAAAGCTTCTTCCAGTTGGTGATCATAGGTGTCGACATAGGCCTGCAATCCTCCATCCCGAATCTCCTCAAAATATCAACCGCATACTTTCCTTGCCCCAGGAAAATATGTCCAGGCTCTTGCCAAACTTCCAATCCCAAAAAATAACGCATCAGCCCAATATCGGTCATCTCGTACTCTGTTGCAAGATCCTTCTTGCAAGCTACAATGGGTCTCTCTCTCCTTGTGATAAACAAGTCATCAACATATAGCAGAAGAACAAGCGGATCATCTCCAACCATGATGAAGTAGAGATTCAGATATGCTTCACTCTTCTGAAACCCCATACTCAGCAAGTAAGAATCAATCCTGGAGTACCAAGCTCTTGGAGCTTGCTTCAACCTGCATACATGTGTCTCTCTGTCATGTATCTCAAAGCCCTGAGGCTGCTTAATGTAAATCTCCTCTTGTATGATCCAATTGAGAGATGCAGTCTTCACATCCATTTGATGGATCTTCCAACCCATTTCCGCTGCAATGGATATCAAGATCCTGATAGAAGTATATCGAGCAACCGGCACAAAAGTCTCATCATAATCAATGCCCTAAACCTGTGAAAACCCCTGCGCTACAAACCTGGCTTTGTACTTCTCCACACTCCCATCTGCCGCATGCTTTAGTTTGTAAAGCCAATGAGAAGTCACCACTGACTTCCCCTCCGGTCTCGGAACAATCTCCCATACATCATTCTTCATGATGGAATGGTACTCATCCATCATAACATCTATCCATATCGAATGCTGGGAGGTCTCCTCAAAAGTAGAAGGCTCAGAATCTCGTTTACTAGCCACCAACAACATGCCCAATCTGTCAGGAATCTTGATGGCTCTCATCTCATCCCAGGGTATCCCAGCCTTTAAGGCATCCTTCAAGGTCTCCCGAAGCCATTTAGGCTCCTTCTTCCTTGAAGGTTCTTCCCACATTGGCCTGTCCTCATCTAAAGAACTACCAGAGCTAGAAACCCCAGTCACCTGTGAACCTGAAGCTGGTGTGCCAACACCAGGTGTACCCTGTAATCCTGATCCTGATCTCGATCTCGATCCCCTGTAAGGTGTACCTGTAATAGTAGACCCATCACCTGTCCCCGAAGACCTTGCTGGCCTAACCATTGAACCTGGTGAACCTGTGCCAACACTCTGAGGTCCTGTAACCCCAGAAACTTGTGATCCTGACTGCTGCGTAGATGGAACCTGTGCCACAACCTGAGGTGCAGGGACCTGCTGCTCTCCTTGCTCTGATTCTCTCAACTTCCTGAAGGCCCGCTCCCCCTCAAACTTCACATCCCTCCTCACCACCACTTTCCTTTGAAAGGGAAGGTAAATATGGAAGGCCTTCGCAGTCTCATCATAACCCACAAAGATGCCCTTCTCTGCAGTGGGCTCCAACTTTGTCCTCTTCTCTGAAGGGACATGAGAGTAAGTCAGATTACCAAATATACGAAAATGGCCAACTTCAAGCTTCTTGCCTGAAAAGCACTCCTCAAGTGTCATATTCCCCATTGCCCGATGGGGACTCTTGTTCTGAAGGTATACAGCGGTGCTGCAAGCCTCAACCCAGAGAAAGAAAGGAAGTGACTGGTCATGTAACATAGCTTGGGCTGCTCCAACAATGGACCTGTTCTTCCTCTCTGCTACTCCATTATGCTCTGGGGTATACAGAACTGTCAACTGTCTCCTTATCCCCTCCTGTCTGCAAAATCTATCAAATTCCTTGGAGGTATACTCACCTCCGTTATCCGATCTCAAGACTCAGATCTTTCACCCTGTTTGGTTCTCCACAAGAGCTTTGAACTCTTGGAACCTCTGCAAGACTTCCTCATACTTCTTGCTCTTCAAACAGTAGATCCAGGTCTTCCTGGAATGGTCATCAATGAATGTCACATAATACTCGTATCCCTTCAGGGACACAGAAAACATAGGTCCGCATAATTCTGAATGTATCAAGTCAAGAGTACCAGCTGACCTGCTATCACTGCTCGAAAAAACAGTCTTGGTGTACTTTCCCAAAGCACACCCCCTGCACACATCACTCTGCCCTGTGCTGAGCTCTAGTAAACCTGCCACCATGTGTCTCAACAACCTCAAGGCTGGATGATGCAAGTGAGCCATCCTCCTATGCCAAAGCTCACACAACTCACTGCTGCTGCTATGTGCCAAGGCATGCTGCGGCTGAAACAAGAGCCTATACAGTTTCCCACATCTTGCTCCAATGGAAACTGAAGCAGATGGTCCCGCTGTCTTGGGAAACATATGCACGTGTCCATCTAGGAAAGACACCCCAAGACCCTGATCCTCGATCATGGAAACTGACACTAGGTTCTTCTTCAGCCTTGGTATATACAATACATCCCACAATACCATGGGACTCATGGACTCCCTTTGAAATGTAATGGTCCTACGTTCAACTGCACTGACTATTGAGTCATCTCCCAACACAACCTCCACATATGTCTCTGCCTGTGAAAGCTCAGAGAACATGTCACGAGCACCTGTCATGTGGCTCAAGGCTCCGCTGTCTATGTACCAAGTGCTGGAAGTAGATGCACTGTAAGAATGGTCTGTCACACAGAAAAACTCCCTCTGTCTGTCAACATCCGCATTGGTGAGAATGGATGCTCTCTCTCTCTCAATATGCCCAGTGCATAGTGAAAACTCACTCTTAAATCGTGCTGCAAAATCATCGATCTCAGCTGAAGCGACTGTTTACTGCTTCTTCTTCTTCTTGTTCGGACATGTAGCAGCATAGTGTCCCATCTTGTGACATGCAAAGCACTTCACATTGCTCATATCCTTCTTCTGCCTATCCTGCTGCTGCTTGACCCGACCCTGCTTGGGACCCTTCTTGCTCTTCTTCTTCCCTTTTGCTGTCAATGCCGCATCCTCCTCATCCCCTCTACTAGAAGAACCACTGCACTGCAAGAAACCCTTGCGAGTCTCCTCTTGAACAAAGTCATCACAAACCTTGTCCCAAGATGGTAAGTTCTCTCTGGCCACCAACCCCTGAACAAACACAGTCCAAAGTGTAGTCACCCCATTCAGGGCTGTTCGTACTAACTGAGGACCAGTAACCACCACCCCCACAACTGCAAGCTCATCTCTCACCTGAGAGATCCTAGTAAGATAGGCCATACACACCTCTCCTTTGACCATCTTGATGTTTTTCATCTTCTCCTTAAGCGCCATCTTCCTGTTTTCATTAGTACTCTCAAACAACCCGATCAAAGCAGACCAAATCTCATGTGCATGATCTTTCGCTGAAATATGTGGAATAACATGGTCTTTAACAACATCTAAGATTATCCTCATGGCTTTAATATCTTTCTTATTAAAGGTTGCAAGTAACGCCGCATCAGTAGAATGGGGAATAGTAATGGGATTTGCTGTAGTGTTTCTAACTACTTCCTCCCACAACTCATTCTCCTTCAGCACAAGTAAAATCCGGGCTTTCCATGAGACAAAGTTCGCTGTCCCATCCAACCTATCCTCAGTTCTCAACCCCATGGAAGTCATTTATCTCAAAGAACAAGTTTAAGCAAAATGTACTATTGTCACAAAGGTTTTTTTGAATTCTGGAAATGACTGTTTCACTGCTAAAATTTAATTTTCTGCCATAACCCGCTCTGATACCATGTAGATTTTCCTTAAGTTTCAGCCACCGGTTTCAAGTAAAATTTTGTCTCAGTTTATTTCAATTTTAGAAGTTAAAATGCCGGAAATAAACATAAATTTTTCTAACTTAAAACACTGCTGTAAATTAAATCTTTTAATGACAGAAAGTAAATATTCAGCATGCCATTTAAACACACAGTACTCAGAATTTTCAGCCAAATGGCCCTGGAAAAACCCACTAGGGGAAAACCAGTCAGAGAGAGAGAGAGAGAGTTTTTATTATGCTTCAGGAAAAATCAGACATTCATTTTTACAGTCAAAATCAAACTTATCTCAACCAACAGACTGTCTTGTTTTCCGTGCAAGAGATGCCTAGATTTCCATGCAAAGTTTCTTCCTCAAAAATTGTGCAAAATCAGCAGCAACCTCCAGTCTTGATTTCTGTGCCAAATAGGAATTATTCTGCCCTCAATTTCTGTGCAATAAAGGCAGAAAATCCGTATAGTACGGGCAACATTAAATGCTGCCGGACAGACCTCGAAACTTGTGCCTAAAAAAACTCAGAATGCTGCCTCGAAACTTGTGCCTACACCTTCCTCAATTTATGTGCCGAAACTGACCTTGGAAACTGTGCCCAGACCGTACAGTACGGATGCAATAAATGAAGCTGTACAGTTTCTCGAAATTCGTGCCCACAGTAAATGCAGTACGTACAATCTCCTCGAAACTCGTGCCCACAATAAAAGCAGTCCATACAACCTCGGGATCTATGCAAATAATAAATGGCTGTCTCGGAAATCGTGCCCACCAAAAACCCTTCAGCAAGTTGTCTCGATTTTCGTGCCCTTCTCTCTTCTTTAGCTCTCTCTCATTCACTCACTCAAGAATGAATTCATTTTTGCCTTTTGCTTGGTTTTTGCTTCTCAACCCTAGGTAGGTGAAGAGTTCTTAATCCAATGGCTAGGAATGAATTAGATCAATGGTGGAAATTAAATGCACACTTTTTATTTCTAAAAAGTTAATTTCTTTAACCCACTTAAATTTATGAAAAAATGACTTTAATGTCATAAAGTCACATTAAATGCTTTTTATGTCATTTAATGCAAGTTCACTTTATTTCCCTTCACTAGGTGACTAAAGGCTAAAGTCACCTAGGGGAACACTTCCCTAGGTACAAAAACTAACACGCCTTGTGTTGGAGAGATCCAGAATGAGGACTTATTTATAAACAATACCAATTGAAGCTCATGCAAATTTTGATAAGACAAGGAACTAAGCATTTGTAGATTCAACCTTGTGGATGTGGAATTCGATAGGCCACGATAGATTGTATGTGTAAACTCTTAGTCCATAAATTTTAGACAAAAAGAAATTGGTAGTAAGTAGTTGGACAACTAAGTGTTATGTTGAATGGTAGTGGTCGACTAACATGCAACTAAAAGTTACCATTGAGCTCGATCGATAATAATGGCTTCTTTGAGGATGTGTCACTAAACCTCAAAATAATGACCAAGTGATCCATATCCTAGTGTCATATTTATTTGAGCATAGAAATTAATTGCCTTACCATGAATGTATGAATACAAAGCCCAATTGTATGAGTTACTGTGATATCTATGACTGTAGTTTGTACCATAAAGACTTTGATTAAGTATTGAAGTGTTTGTTGGTAACCCTACTAAATATATTAAGTTTGTCATATTATGCTTGGTTGCCATAGTAAGTATGCTTAACACAAGTCTTGATCAGTGTTATTGGAATTGGACCAGAACCGGCAAAACCGGCCGGTCTGACCGGTTTACAGGGTTGGTCGGTCCGGTCAGCAAAAAAATTTCAAAAAACCGGATTTTTGTCCAGACCGGGTATGGAACCGGCCAAAACCGGCCAAAACCGGCCGGTCTGGATTG
>LPNX010496081.1:603952-625633 GCA_001517045.1 Pseudotsuga menziesii | reverse complement strand
GAGCAGCAGAGTGCTGAAGAAGAAATACTTCCCAGGGCCAACCCTTAGATGTCTGGATGAAGACCATGCAGTAAAAAACGGCTCAGTCATCTTCAACGTCTGCTAAAAAACTCTTCCATTCTTCAGACCTGCGCTACCCTTCAACCCAGGAAACGGGAAATCGATCAACATTTGGCATGATGAAATCCTGGGTCGCCCTCCTCCTCACCTCCCACGTCTGCAAGCCTGGATGACTGCCAACAGAGTGACCACGATTTGGGACATTGCTGAGTGGGAGGATGAAGCGCCGTACAATTGGACACGCTGGGCTTTGCCAGAACACCCTGCAGATTTAAATGAAGATTGCACGCTGCTGTTGCACCATCTAGGAGGGATCGCTCCAATTAACAAAACCAGAAAGGATAAACGCTGCTAGGGAAGGCAATTCAGCAATTACACAACGGCTGAAGGGTACCAGAATTTCTCTGCCAATTACAACGTGCCTGCTAACCCAAAAATCTGGAAGAATTTGTGGAATCACAGCACCATACCAAAGATAGATATGTTCTCTTGGACTTTGACTCATAAGAAAATCCTCACTGGCAAGAATTTGGAGAAGAAGGGATTCGTTGGCCCCTTCCGGTGTCCACTCTGCGCTGTAGATGCAGAAAATATCAGTCACTTGTTTTTTAATTGCTCCTTTGCTACTGCTGTCTGGAACGAGGTGCTAAATGGCTGGGGAATGAACATCAATCTCCCGAACAGTATCCAAGATTGTTTTTTAGTCTGGGACACCCTCTATAATGGAGAGCTGCTAAATAAAAATGGGCTGCGCGCATGCTGGATGAAAATTCCTAAATTAATCTGCTGGTATATATGGAATGAAAGGAACCTCCGAATCTTTTAAAATAAATCTCACCCAGCCTGGAAGATAGCAGCAAAAGTTGAAGCCATGCTGGGGGAAATAGTAAACAATTCAAAGATACCTAGCAACAAAGGGAAGCTAAATGCCAATGAAGAAAGCTGGTTGAAGAGACTTAACATCAAAATTTGTCAGAGATGAAGTTGCCAGACCGCTGGAAAAATGGGAAATCAGAATGGATGACTCCCAATTCGAGAACTGGCTTAAAGAAAGGAAGATTTTTAAGCTCTTTTTTGACGGGGCTTCCAAAGGGAACCAGGGGAAAGCAGGAGGAGGGGGAGTCATTATCGAGCCAGGAGGGGAAATCATGATGGAATACTACTGGAATATTGGTCAGAACTCCAACAACATGGCCGAGGCTTACGGACTATGGCAAGGGATCAAACAGTTACAAAAAGAAGGCATGGAAGAGGTCATGGTGTTTGGGGATTCCAGACTAGTTATTCAAGCAATGAATGGGGGCGGAAGCGGCAAGAATGAAGGCACAGCTAGACTGATAAAAAGGATTAAAACCAAGGCCAGAAGGTTCAAGCAAGTCACATTCCACCATATTCTAAGGGAGCTGAATGATCAGGCGGACAAAGCAGCCAATAAGTCGATAAGGATCGGACAAAATGATCTTGTAGTTAATTCAATTTTAGGCTTTGATATACCTCCCTAATTCGACCTGTTTTAAGGAGAATTAAGTGAATGTTGTACTGAAATTTTTACAGCAATCCAATTGCTGGTCCATTTATAATAAAATAACCGTTTTTTTTTTTTTTTTTTTTTTTTTTTAAGTATTTAGTTCTTACATTTTATAAATAATCATTATTTTGATGTTAGAATTTTAATGCATGGAGTTTATTTGGATTTATTTTTATTTAGTTATATGTAATATAAAATTTATTACTAATAATTTCCCCAATGGTGCAAGGTTGTTGTAAGAAAATATGAAATAATAAAATGCAATCTTTATTATCTAACTATGATTTTGTTGAGATAAAGAAAACAAGATTGAATTTATGAATATCTCCAAAGTAAAAAAGTGGAGATTATGTATTAGTAAAATCATATTCAAAATTTAAATATAGAGTACTAATTGTAATAAAATATGAATTTGTGAAACCATATCAAAATTTACATATAGAGCACTAATTTCGATAAAATGTGCAAATAGGTCTCAATGTCTGGATTTGAAATGAAATTGTGACCACTAGATGCCATGATCCATTAATTCCTCCATTGAATAGCAAGCATCACTCATCATCTTGACACTTAACGAAACCAAACTAGTGAACACAAGAGATAAATAAATAATCCACATGGAACAAGAAAGCTCCATTCTTGCAATCTATAACTCTCTACACTTACTAAATCAATAAACCTCGATAGCTATTTTGAACAAGAGATTGTGAGCGAAATGCATTAGTAGCCTTCATTAATTATAAGAAGAGCCACGAGGTGGCAATGTCACAGTAGTTGTTAATAGTTATTGCTATAACACTAAAGCTATAGAGAAAAAAACTAGTTTGTTTGATATTTCGATAACTTTGATTATCAACTAAATTTTAGAGCAAACAATTAATTTCCTTTTGGTATAAACATCTCACATAATATTCACTTTAATGCATGAAAGGGAATTGATGATAAATGAAATTAAAGTTCATGATAATACTAAGCCATAGTTAAAACATCTAATTATCATAAAAATTAATCCACCCCCTTTGATTAATTGAAATTTTAAAACTAGATACATTGATCTTGAAAATATGCAAGTTAATTAAAGAAGTCAATTACATTGCATTTCCACTTAGTAGATCTTGTTTGATATATAATTAAATAAACAATTAGGTAAAAGATTGAATCCAAAATCTCTTGCTTCATATATTATTGTTTAAGCCACTGAATTACATGATTAAATTATTGTACTAGATAAAAAACTATTTTTAAATTTTCAAAATCATAATTAGAATATAAATTTTAAAAGTATTTATAATAAAAGATTAAAATTTATAAAAAATAAATATTAAAAAAAATTACATAACTTGGATAAGATTTTTTTTAAGTGTGTTGCTTTTTAAAAACTACATATTCAAATCAAAAAATAAGGCATGTACATATTTACAAACAAATTGAATTAAATAATAAAAAACATTATATACATCAAACATTGAAAAAATATATTTTTAATTGTAAATATATATATTTTTTTATTGTAGTTTTTCTGAGATTGTAGGTAGATGTCCGAGATAGGGTTGTGATCCCATTCACAACATAACAAGGTAGTGTTAGAAATTTACAATTAAAAATCATGGAATGACATTTGTGAAAAGAGAGATCTATCTCTTATGCAAACTGGAGTTTAGTGAGTCACAGTGTGGCCTTATTGTTTAGGAAAAGTGGTGTTGTATCACTCTCGAATAAGTTTGTAACCTAAAACCTCAAGACGTAGATAAGTTAACCATATTTGTATTATATAGGCAAATTAAATTATTACAAGGATATAAATGATGGAATTTACCAAGGACCAAGTTATGGAATTTTTGAGGCATGAAAATCATTTTCATCTATAAACCAAATGCAAACTTGCATTCAATCAACCAATTGGAAAGTATAAATCCATGTTCTCGCATATGATCATCAATAAATAAGCATATACCTTGTTCAAATGAACTGTATCGAATGAAAAATCCCAAATGATGAATAGAATATGTGAAATTTTAATACTCCGAGGTTGGAGAAATATCAAATCACCTCAAAAAAATTATTCAATGATGATTTGGAACACTACAACGCATAGACAAAACAGTATCAGGAAAAAAATTGTATAAATAAAATTTGAACCGTTGGATGGAAGAATACATTTCCCATCCAAAAAAGGAAATAAAATTAGAGAGCAATCAAAATTAAAATTACTTTGTAGTTTAAAGTCGACAAAGGAAGGTCTGCTCTGTTTTCCTCCATCCTTCAACCCCAACTTCACTCAAGAAGCTTCAATTCATCAATGACTAGCGAAATCGTCTACTAAACTATGACTACTTTCTCTAGAGATTCCTCAAATAAAAGTGATTGTACAAGGGACAGTTGGCAAGGATAGGTTGCTACGTGTATAGCCCTCCCACCTACCAAACTCAATACCAACATGAATTCCATACATTATAATGAATGCTTGTTGTAAGTTCCAAAGAGTTTCACCATGAAACCTATCTAACCTTTTTATCTATGGTAAGAATGCCTTGTACTTAGTACATAGGCCACTCTTATGTATTAATAAGGAGATGGGAATTGTATTCTCTTATATATCTATCACCCTTTGGGCTAGTCTTTGCTTTCAATTATCATGTTGGCACGTGGAACCATAGAGAAGTTTCCCAACAACCATATCATGACATATTTGAGTTTACCCGAGGATCCCAACCCTAGGAAAATTGTGTATGGGGGCTATGATAACATATAAGGAGAACACGAACCACCTCTCCTCAATATTCGAAACAAAAGATAATTATAGCGCGAGTCAGCTGAGATAGGTGACGAATAAATAAAAAAAATGAAGGTGATTTGCTCAAACAAATAAAATAAAATATCATTCATGCTATTTCAACCAGATAGAGTGACAACAGTTACCTTAATTTTCCACCAAGATCTTGGATCAACACCTCTCTTTTCCATTTTTCTCAGTCGACGTATTTCCCTCCAACCAGTTCCTGGTACCAAGTTCCTCAAAATTAACAAAGCATCAAAATTCTGTCCACTCAATGTGAGGTTTGCAGTAAGTAGGGCATTTTCATGCTACAACTCAAAGCTTGTACATGATGACCATTTCTGCCGACAAGTCTTGGCTATCCATCATTTATAAGAGAACATAGTGGGAATGCAACACAAGAGAGAAACTCAAACTTTTTAATTCTATCAAATGAATAAGCAACAGTCTTCAGGCTTCCAATCTTCTTATTAAATCAAGCTTCAAAATATCCCTACGGTGCATTCACATTGGTGTACACAACCTCCTATTGACGACTAGAGAATGGAGGTAAGATGCCAAATGTGGTAGAAGAATTAACAACTAGGGGTCTTGGGATCAACTTAATGGTGGCAAGTTAAATGATTTAATTTAATAAATGTGACTATCCACTTGTGTTTGAAATCGCCGATCAAAATCATAGGTCACACCTAGAGGGGAGGCATAGGGTTGCAAGGAGAATTTTATAAATGACTTAGGGCCTATGGATCTGGAAACATTGGATACCACAAAATATCACAACTCGCCATGACCTAGAGTCTTAAATGCTCAAGTTTATGAATTTATCAATAGTTAACAACACAATAGTTATCATTTAACTAGAAAAATTATCATTAGATGTTACCTACAATTGTTAAGTATAGCCATTCAGGAATTTTTTTCCCCTAATATAATAGAATTTCAGTCCTGCAAATACCTTTGGAGTAGAATTCTAGTCTTGCTACACACTTTGAATTTTGCACAATTAAAAATCATTCTTTAAGGGAGCAGGATTTTAGTCTTGCCATATACTTTTGGAGTAAAATCCCAATTTTGAAAGATACCTTTGGATTTTGAGCCCTTAAAAACCACCTCTTTCAAAAAGTATAATTTTAGTTCTGCTAACTACTTCTGAAGAAGTATTAATTCAATGTTACCTTTTAGATTTTATACTAAAATTATATCATAAAAGAAAAATTATATCATACTTAAAGGATTATTAATTTTGTCGAGTTTTTTACTTTGAGAACTTTTATCTTATGTTTATATTTTCAAATAGAACTATGATCTATGTATGATATAATATTAAAGTTACCAAAATAAAAATGAAAACTCTTGAGGATCTCTTCTTGTCATTTTCAAGTCTTATTTACAACTAAATCTTATTCAAATCCATTGATCTGAAAGCATTAAAAGAAGAAAAGAAAAAAACATAGTTGAAATCCGGTGGGAGGAATTAACGTGGAGAGGGTTTGTCCTAAGCCTATTTTTCTTACCATCTTTCATGCTGGGATTGTTGCCTCAAAATAATTCACTATTCAATTTTCCAACAGTGAAAGGATTTTGATAATTTTGGATAAAGGGAATCCAAGTGATTTTGATAAAATTTAAAGGTCTTTACATTTCAATCTACTCATAGTTTTAAAAGTCCCAAAAACAATTGGTAAAACTCTAATTTCTTAATAAACTCCAATATTTATTCATTAGTGAAATGGATATTTCATCGTAGATTTTGCTTTTGTTAGATTAATAGATTTTGTTTTTAATTCAAACTAAAAGATGTCCAACAACCAAATCTAACTTGTTTTTCATTGGTGCTAAGCCTTAAAACACCATCCATGAATATTACTCCTAGTACTTATATATATATACAAAGTTTTTTTAGTTGTATGGATTATAGTGATATTTTGGTTATAAACAATTTTGACTTTATATTAATACTAAAAAAATGTTTTCCAAAGTTTTGAAATATTTCTATATCAAACTTAATATTTTGAAATTTTAAATTATTTATAAAATTTGTTATTTCTATTTTATGATTGGCTAAAATCTATGATGTGACAAATTACTCTTCTTGAAATATGAAATTTTTTAAGCAAAATATTAGTTTAAATTTTAAAAATTTAAACTTTTTTTTCTAACTTGACATGTGTTCTTTGTAATTTTATTCTTAATGATAATGAATCTTATTATTTTTTTAGTACATTATGTTATAAATCATATAAGTACAAAAGTATCCCCTCTTATTATTATATGTCCTTTCATTTTTAAATGAAATGTTCTTTGACTTCTATGCATATACTAACTACTAATTTTTAAAATTTAAAAATTACAGCTAAGTCTTTCTATTAATACCTAAAAAAGTCTCAATGTATGATTGAAACAAGACATTATTAAAAAATTTAAAAACTAATTTTTAAATTTAAAACAACTAAATTTAGAAAGGTAACCCACAATTATTAATTATTAATAATATTAAAAAAAAAATAACTTATTTTTAAAACTTATTTTTTTTTAATTATTACTAAAATTAAAAAACTTAAAAATTAAAATTATTAAAAAAAAGTAATTAAATAAATTTAAAAAAACTAAGTATTAATTATTAATAAAAAGTTTAATTAATAATTATCAATTATAAAAAAATAATGTTTTTAAAAAACTGTGAAAAATTAAAAAACGTATATTTTTTTAATTCTAATATTATCATCAATAATACAAAACAAATTATACAAAAGATAACCAAATTAATTTTATAAATTATAAATAATCTTATTTATATAAAATATAATATAATTTTATGATAAGGACTAGGTGCTTTGCAGTTATTATTTTTGTTAATTTTATATTTTGTGTGAGGAAAATGAGACCTAAAGAAGATCCAACTAGATAATAAAAACTATGGTGATGACAAGTCACAAGTTTTCAGCAGAATGCTAAAACTTTCCTATTATTAGATAATTTGTTTTCTATTGGTTTCAGTGAAAGAATTTTTAATCCCCAAAGAGGCCCATTCTAAAACTTTAGCACCCTGTAACTAGGATACGACTTTATGTCTTAAAAATTCTTCTTAGCTCACAATGAAATTGTCACTACCGTTCTTTTAGAGCATGTCTTTGATAAATTTTGGAGCAAATGCCCCCATAAACAAAATAAATGAAGAATAAGTGGAATATTCATGGATTTAATTCAGATTAAAAAATATGAATACTTTGGGGTTGGTTTATAGTAATAGTATAATGACTGTGAAATTGATGTGCTAATTATCAGTTAAATTCCATGATTCATTTTTTAATAAGGATTTGAATCATGGGAAAATGTATCAAAACAATTGGAATATCATAATTCCATGTAGCTAACAATCCACCAGATTGTCTATCCGCATTGAGGAAACCACCATCCAATACTTTATTTTTATTTTTATTTTGGAGAAAAACTCATGGGCTTTATCAGCCAAAGTCATATTGTCTTGAACAATAACAATGTCTAGATTATCCCTATGTAAAACTCTCTTAAGGGCAAGGAATTTTGGGAGCCCCCCCACTCCCCTGATGTTTAGGGAAACATAAATAATTTTTTCACCCTTGCGTGGGTTTTGAAGTCTCTAAGATCACGAGGGTTTGGTTTGAGGGTGTTTGAGGAAGAATCCAAGGAGAGGTTAGTGGGGGAGGAGGGACCAACGACAAAGGGGGGGCCCTTGCGGGAGCTCCGAGTCTTAATAGGAGAGAAGTCCAGCTGGAGACCCCCGTGACATGCTCCTTTGTGTGTCTAGGATAAAGGAGAATTTGAAACCTTAACCTCATCCATATTGTCAACCAATGGTGGTAAAAGAGGAGAATTCCCTAAAAAGGGTCAAAGAGGGGCATTCTTAACAACGCCACAATATGTGATGGCATGGAGACTGACATTCGGTTGGGGAGAAAGGGGCATAACATTTTGAGTGACATTCCCCCCTAACAATGTGTTTTCTCCATCCATGATCGGAAGATTCCTTCCTTGAGAACATTGAGTATATTGGATGGCTCGAGTGGAGGGGAAGAGTGTTTTTCAAGCAAAGTGGATTCCCCTACAAGCTTGTTGGGTTGAGGAAATAAAAGAGTAATTTTGGTGGGGCCCCTAGGATACACATTACCATACTGATCAAGTTCCCAAAATATGGTTGGGTCAAACCTGAAACTGTTAAGATCGACCCCCCTATAGAAGAGTGCCCCCTGCGATTATCTCCTCGCCCACTAAGACCCATTTGATATAAAAGAACGATATAAAATCCAAATCTTTTGATGATAAGGATGATACAAAATAGGGATTAAGTGACTTGAGATTACCTATTAGAGAAGAAATTTGTTCAGTGCCAACCTTATCCAGCCCTAAGCAAGAGCCGGTTCATGCTAGGATACGCCAACATCCAACTTTGAGTCATTGCTGTAGTCATGATTTGCCAGATATATCCTAAAGCAATGGTCAAATTTGTATCAATAACTTGCATGGAATAGTGCTAGATGCAAACTATTGCTATTGTATTAAAACATAATATCAATCAATACAATAATATTATGATATTAATTAAGGAAGAGACATTTTATATAGAGAGAAGGACAAAACATGTGCTTCGGAGTTGATTTATGTGTGTATGTTGGATATCAGATCCACTTCATATATAGAAAAAAAGACATGCTCTTGAGTTTTGATTGACACATAATTTAAAAAAAAAATAAACTACTATAAGAATACTCTATTATGATAGCATACATGTAAATTAAAAACATAAGCCAAGAAGTAAGCATAGGTTGCAATAGTCCAACGTGATTTAAAACATGGACCAAACTCAGTAGCAAAGTGCACTGTTGTCAATATTCTTAGTTTAGGGTTCTGGTTGAAGTCCAAAAAAAGAAAAAAAGAAAATAACATCTGGACCATGTTATCATCATAATTTACAAATACAACTTAATCTTTTAAATATGTATAAAAACATGTCTTGCACCTGTCATCTTATCCCACCAAATAAAACACACAGTTTAAAAAACCAACGCATGTTTTCTTTTGTTTACTACGTGGTCAAAGGCTACGACCAAACATTCAATGTTTTTAAACTATAATAAGTCCAAGTGGATTCTCTGGATTTTAGCTAAATTGGAAAGTTATATGACCATTCCCATTTACCCTAGACAAATATCATGTTATTCAGGAAGCTTAAAGTATTAATATTGCATTAAAGATGCTTTCATAATTGCAAGAAACCAAACTGAACATTGGACAAAGAAAAAGGAATATGGACAATAAACAAAAATTAGACGAAGTCTATGCCAAGGTTGTGCAGCTGCAAAAGCGAGGTGAGTGAGCTATTAATATAGTAGTTTGCACTACACTTGTTAAAAAAACAATAATATAATGCCAAGCCATAGCGGAAATGCAAGGGAAAAAAATGGAATTTATTTCCTCTTCACAATGCTTGCAAATTTTACAGGAGACATTTGAAGAACATAGTGCGTAGCAGCAAAACATGAAAGTTTTGTAAGATTCAAACCATTGCAAGCTTTAAACATTACTTTGGCAAATGCCACATCAAAATGCCAATTGTGAGATATGTTTAAAAATCGGAAAACCACAACCTGATAATGCATGGAGAAGAGCAGGCCTACACATTGCAATGAGTTGAACAAACGAGGCAAATATGCATTAGCCCACCTATTTTTTTGTAACCAGGAAAATTGCAGAGGCTCCGCAAATAAGCACAACCAATGGAACTACGCTAAAGGAAACCCAAGGGCTACACACAAAGTAAATACTCCAACGAAAACAAGTAAAACAACAACTACATGACATAAGGGTAGGAAAAAAAAGACTAAAAAAAGGCATCCACCAAATGAGGCGCAACATAGAAATTCAATACAGGAGTATACAAGCAAAGAACAAACCATGTAGGACAAGCAGATGCAAATTTCTGCCCTCAAATAAAAAAAGGGGACATTTCGCAAATTTCTACCTTTAGATAAAAAAAGAGACATTTCCATACTATATTAACAACGGTATCCATTGCCCATGTTGTCGCTCTTGGCAGCAAAAGACACCAGTATGATCGTTATTTGGGGTGTTTCTTACTGAACAGTCGAGAAAACGGCCCGAAGGCCACCCAAAAATTAATCAGAAACAACACAAAACATGGCAAACACCTCGCCTAATGAAGCTCTAGAATAAATGAACAAAAAAGTGGCACTATTACATACTGCTAGCGCTCGGGAAAATCCAAGGCCTCAATTAAACAACCTATGGACATTTATAACTAACCTCACACTAGATAAAAAAGAAAATCACCTATGAAAAAAAAACCTTGTAATCCAGGCTCAGACAAACACATAGATTTAACCAAGTAATTGCATAAAATTAAAAAAATGGAGCTACACTTCTTGGATTTCGCAGAGACCCGACAACAAACCAAGCTTAGCATACAACGCCTCCAATTCTGGTTGATTTCATTGAACTGACAAACCATTCCATGCACTGAAAATGCCGTCCTAATGCCACCAACATAACTACTTCAAATTCCCTCTGAATGAAGCCCATATTTGTTGTCCACAAACTCTACAATCTCCTTCTAGGCCTCAATATGCTTTTGGATGCTAAATCCAATTGTCACGTTGCCATTATTTCTAAACAAGGTTTTATAGAGACTGTAGAAGCTCTTGACGAACAAGCATGCTATACCCCTAAAGATGTCAAATATAGGGTCGATTCATACAAGAGTCACTATAAGAAGTTGGGGCTAGACCCGGGTTCAAACCTTGGATGTAGTTCATAGATATCAGCATTGGAACCTTCAGCAGGACTGGCTAAAGGGAAAACGACCCATGTAAGAGGCAAAAAGTATTCGAAGGGACTAATTCCAATTTATCATGAAGCGTTGTGGGAATAGTTATCGTATCTTTATTTCTCTAATATGCATATTAATTGTGCATTAGATGGAGAAAGAGACCTAGTCTTGTAGGTATATATTTACATTTTCTAAAGGAAAAAAAACCATATCTCTTTTAATTTCACGGAGAAACAGATATTGCTCTTATTTGCATACTAAACGCCCATTAGATGGTGAAAGAGACACGTCGTGTGTATATAGGGAATGGTTCTCTTTTTTTTTTTTGCTCCAACACATTCACAAGTAGATCCTACGACTACAGCTATGCAAACTCAACACAAATCCAACAAACATGTAGCAACTCCAAGTGGCTTCTAGCAACGACTTCTCTACACAACACTAATATCTTTTTCACTCTGGCTAGTATCAACTTCTAGGGATTCCACCACATATATTTATGTATCCATGCTTGATATCCACTTATAGACCCACCTCAATGCTGATGCTAATCACATGTATGCCTACTTTCCCTTGTACTTAGTACAAAGGCCACTCTTATGTATTAATAAGGAACCGGGAACTATATTCTCTTATATATCTATCACCCTTTGGGCTAGTCTTTGCTTTCGATTATCACGTTGGCACATGGAACCATAGAGAGGTTTCACAATGACCATAGCATGACGAATTTGAGTTTACCCAGGGGTCCCATTCCTAGGAAAATTATGTACGGGGGGCTACGACATCATATAGGGAGAATGAGAACCACCTCTCCTTAATATTCGAAACAAAAGATAACTATAACGGTAGCCAAAAACTCAATGTAGAAACAATTGATAAAAGAATAAATATTTATTATAAATTGGATGATTATTTTACAATAGAGATCCTGCATATATATATATATGTTTACGGACAATAAATATGACTTTTCGTAAAGTCATGTTCTTTTCATCACTAATTTACAATTTATTTATATAGATATTTAGTTTTAAACACTATTATATTTTATTTATTATTCCCCTTTGTTTTTATATATATCTATATAGCATTTCCCTCTTCTTTAAGATGCTTTGTCCTCAAAGCAAGGTAATGACGAGTATTGCTGAATGAACTTCTATGTTTCCCAGGAAGAGTCTTCTTTTGGACAATTCTTCCACTTAATAAGGTATTCTTTTATGATGCAATATCACAGTCTTCTTTCTCTGGTGTTGAGGATGGCTTCTAGTTCTAATAAAAGTTTCCCTTCTTCATCCAATGTAGGAAGTGTCATTTGAGTAGTTTGAGTTTGACCCAAATGTATTTTGAGATTTGAAATGTGAAAAACATTATGAATTCGACTCTTGTATGGTAACTTCAGTTGATACGCTACCAGGTTAATTTTTCAGATAATTTGGTATGGCCCATAAAACTTGGGAGCTAATTTATTATTTCCTTTTTGCTTAAGTGACATTTGCTTGTATGACTGAAGTATTACAAATACCCAATCTTCTACTTCAAAATCTATTTCTGTTCTATGCTGATCTACTTGTTGTTTCATACGATTTTGTGCCCTTGTTAATTTATCCCCGAGTACTTGCATTACCTTCTGATTTTATGCAACTTAACTTTTTACTGCAGGTATCTTTTCATCTCCTAAAACAAGTTCCTTCCATCGAGGAGGCACATGCCCATACAATGCTTGAAAAGGTGTCATTTTGGTCTACCCGTGATAGGTGGAGTTATACCGCCATTCTGCAAGATGTAACCACTGTAACCATCTATTCTGTTTGTCTGTGACGAAACTATGGAAATAGGATTCCACACATTTGTTACCAACTTCCGTTTGCCCATCTGTTTGGGCCTGATAGACTAAGCTCATGTTAAGGGTGATCCCAACTTGTTTTCATAATTATTTCCAAAAATTGCTTGTGAATTTGACATCTCTGTCACTAATGATGATTTTGGGAAATCCATGTAATTTGTAAATATTTTGACAAAATACTTCAACAATTTGTTTGGCGGAATCAGTTTTCTTAATACCCATAAAATGTGCATATTGTGTTAAGCAATCCACTACCACAAAGATTTTGTCCTTTCCTTCAGATACGGATAACCCTTCAATAAAATTTATGGAAATTCCCTCCCACTTTTGGGTTGGTATGTGAAGCAGCTGGAGTAGCCCTGAAGTCATGACACTTTCGATTTTTTTTCTTTGATAGGTATCACACTCGGTTACATACTTTTGAATGTATTTGTACATCCCCTTCCAATAGAAGGATTGATTGGCATTGTAGTAAGTTTTGAAAAAACCTACATGGCACGTAGCTGGAGAGTCATGAGACTCTTTTAACACCTTGGTTTTAAACCGAAATGTAGGGATTAAGTAGATTCTTCCTTTATACCATAGGATGTAATTCCTTCATTCAAACCTTGAACCTTGATTAGGGTCATTAATTAGGGCACAAGTGTCTGGGTCCTTGGCATATTCTCCTCAAATTTTGTCTAACCAATATGGAACTGCGACAGAGATTGCGTAAGCCTTGACTCCATCATCTTTTTGGGAAAGGGCATCAACAACTACATTGTCCTTTCCTCGCTTATTTAGTATCTCCATGTCAAATGCAGCAATTGTTTCTATCCATTTCTGTTGTTCAGTCGACAATGTTAGTTGTTAAAGGAGATATTGAAGGCTATTGTGGTCTATTCTTATCAAGATTTTTCTCCCTAGGAGGTATTGTCACCATTTTTTTAGATTGTGTATAATGGAAAGAATTTCCTTATTGTACGTGGATTTCAAACTCTCTCTCTTATTGAGCTTCCTTCTTTCAAAAGCTATCAGATGACCTTCTTGCATCAAGACTACTCCTATCCTGAATCTTGAAGCAGCACACTCAACGATAAAAGGTTTTGTGATATCTAGGGTTGCTAATATAGGTGTTTATTACATAATGATTTTTAATTCTTCAAAGCATTTTTCTGCCTCTTCATTCCATCTAAAATAATTCTTCTTTAATAAGTTTGTCAGAGGGGGATATCTTATGTGCGCAATTTTTCACATATCTTTGATAGTACCCCGTTAATCCTAGGAACCACCGTAATTTTGAGATATATCTGGTTGGGACCACTTATTGATTGACTTGATCTTACTGGGATCGACTTTGACTCCTTTTGATATAATATGGCCAAGATAGTCCACTTCCTCTTTCCCAAAATTGCATTTTGACATTTTTGCAAAAAAATGATGCTCTTCCAAGATGGTTAGTACTTGATCTAAGTGGCGAACATGCTCTCCCCATGTTTTGATATATACAAGGATATCATAAAAAAGTACTAATATGAACTTTCATAGATATGGCTAGAACAATTCGTTCATTGTGGCTTGGAAGGTGGTTGGAGCATTAGTTAGCCTGAAAGGAATTACTTTGAACTCATAATGGCCCTCATGAGTATGAAAAGAGGTTTTTGCTACGTCTTCTAATCTAACCCTGATTTGGTAATATCTTGATCTCAGGTCTAATTTCAAGAAGTACTTGGCTCCATGAATTTCATCCATGATCTCATTGATGAACATAATAGGGAATTTATTCTTAATTGTGACTTTGTTGAGTCCTCTATAATCTATGCACAACTTGAAGAATCCATCCTTCTTTCGAACTAGTACTACTGGAGCGGCATAAGGGCTTCAACTCTTTGAAATGACTCCACATTTTAACAATTCTTGAGTCAACCTCTCAATCTTTGTTTTATGATAATGGGGATATCTGTATGGTTTGATATTTACTGGATTTTCGCCTTGTCTCTAGCTCAATTAGGTGCTTTGTCTTCCTGTTTGGTGGGAGCTCCATCAAAAGCTCTTGGAACACCTTGTGATGTTTTTGGATTAGCTCTTGTATCTCTGGAGGGTTGGAGTCAAATCCTAGACATGTTAGTAGTTCGATCTCTTGACATTGGATTACGTAAGAAGGTGCTCCTTTCCAAATTAGCCTTTCCATCTGATGTGATGTAACCAATTGAGTTTGGGGTAGTTGCAAACCATACAACTTGTACTATTTCCATAACCAATAGAACTGGATGAAGTGCTCTTGATGGTTAGCAGAGTAAGTACCCAATGTTTGAAACCATTGGATCCCAACACAATGTCTACTCCTCCAAGAGGTACAACAAAGAAGTCAAATTCTAGATTATACTCCTGTATTTGTAATTTAACCTTGTGACATTTTCCCACATCTTCAATCTTCTTGTCGTCTGCTACCATAAATTTCATCTTAGACATTGGATAAACGAATAAGTTGAATACCTTAGCAAGATTAACATTAATAAAGTTACGTGTACTGCCAATACCTATGAGAATCGAAACATTCTTATTTTTTATATGTCCTTTTAGATTTAGTGTGTGTGGTTGGGATATTCCTGTAATGGCGGCTAATGAGATCTTTGGTGTATCATATTCTAGTTCTGAGTGGCAGTCATGTTGGGTTTTTGTATCTTCCTCACTTGGCTCTTCATATTTTGAGGTTTTTTCCTCTTCTACAGCTTAACACACATACAAATTTTGGGGGTTGATTCTTTACAAACATCTGTGCTTAGGATCCCATTTTTCTCCACAATATTTGCACCTTCTTTCCCTCATCCTTTGGGATTCTAAACTAGTTTTTTTTGCTTCCCTTAAGGGGGCGATGATGTATAGCTTGAAGTTCCTGTAATCGCTGATTGGGGAGGATTCCTCTTGGAATATTTTTTGTCGAAACTACCTTGAGTGGATCGTTTAAACATGTTCTCGATGATCTTGGACTTTCGTCTTATCTCCCCCATGGTAGAAGTGTTATGTAATTCTAACTCTTCTTGAATGTGCGGTTTTAGTCCATGTATGTATGATTGTAGATGTTGGTCATTAGTTAGTTCTTGGACTTGAGTTGCCAAATATTCCCATTCACATGTGTACTCATCTATAATCTTTTTTTGCTGCAACCTAGTGATCTTGGAAAATAAGTCTTTCTCGGTTACGCCTCGAAACCTTTTAAGAAGATTATTTTTAAAGGTGTTCCAATTAAAGGAACAAACTTGAGTTGTCGTCTTCCACCACATGTACCAATTGTATGCATTTCCCTCCAATTGCATGGCGACATACTTAATCTTCTCGTTGTCGTATGGTATGTTATGGATTTCAAAGTATTCCTTAGCCTTATTGATCCATGCGATGCATTGCTTCGCATCTCCATCAAATTTGGGTAACTCTAGTTTCACCCTTATCAGGTATCCGTGGGATTGGGGGATTGATATCGACAAAATGTTAAAGATGGGATCTTCGTGTTATGGTGTCGTGTCAGATTGACCCAGCAATTTAGGCGTATTTGGAGGAGGTGTATTGAAAAGGTCTAGGTTATAGCTAGGTGGGGGATTTGAAGTGTGTGACGGTAGTTTGGTTAAGATAATGTTGAGATTTTTTTGGGTCTTCCTTTGTTTTGTTTGTAATGTACCAATGCCTTGATATAGTCTTGCCTTGAGCCATGTTACATATTTTTTTTTTCGATGTTCACTTTTAGTTCAACATATTTTTTATCTAATTGGTCCAATCTGGCAATGATATCTCCCATTCTGGCGACTGCTGTGATTTTCTCTGCAGTGAACCTTGATTTATTTTTATTGCCTGTTTGAAGCCAACATGCCACAATTTTTTCTTTTAATATAATAATAATAATTTTTTTATATGATAATAAAAATAATAATATTATACACACATATTAACAATATATGTATTTTTAAAAATATTGGTCGGCGTGGCTAGTTAGGTCAACGTGGTCGTGGTGAGCGGAGTCACTCTGGTGGTGGGTGGCGGCACGTGGAGCAGCGATGAAGTTGCATTGGGAAATGAGTGGGGATTGTGGTGGATTGGCAGGCTCGTGGTAGTGGAAGGAGGAGGCTGGTGACAGGGGAAGCATGGATCGAGAGTGGAGGACAGAGCAGGGGTCAGCGTGGTCGAGGACATGAGCGGAAGGAGGAGTAGGAATGGGAAGAGGAGCAGCGGACTCACGAGGAGGAGTAGTGGGCGTGTGAGGGTGAGTAGCGGGCGCAAGAGGAGAAGGAGTAGTGCGCGCAGGAGTAATGGAGGCCGTGGGCGTAAGGGAGAGATGTAGATGGAAGTTGGAGCAGATGTAGAAGCAACGACGACTGGTGACCAGGATCTCGACGGTGACGTCTTGTACAAGCAGCGCTCTGATACCAATGCAGCAGAAAACTCAACGTAAACGTAGAAACAATTGATAAAAGAATAAATATTTATGATAATTTTACAATAGAGATCTTGTATATATATGTATGTTTATGGGCAATAAATATGACTTTTCGTAAAATCATGTTCTTTTAATCACTAATTTACAATTTTTTTATATAGATATTTAGTTTTAGACAATATTATATTATATTTATTATTCCCTTTTTCTTTTATATATATTTAATTATATATATATATAACAACAGCTCGGGTCAACTAAGATAGGTGACGAATAAACTAGGAAAAGGAATGAATAAAAAACAAAGGTGATTTGCTCAAACAAATAAAATAAAAATATCATTCATGTTAATTCAACCATATAGAATGCCAATAGTTACCTCAATATGCCACCAAGATCTTGGAGCAACACCTCTCTTTTCCACTTTTCTCAGTTGACGTATATGCCTCCATTGGTTCCTGGTACCAAGTTCCTCAAAATTAACAAAGCATCAAAATTATGTCCACTCAATGTGAGGTTTGCATTAGGTAAGGCGTTTTCATCCTACAATTCAAAGCTTGTACATGATGACCATTTCTTTCAACAAGTCTTGGCTATCCATCATTTACAAGAGAACATAGTGGGAATGCAACACAAGAAAGAAACTCAATTTTTTTAATTCTATCAAATGAATAAGCAACAATCTTCAGGATTCCAATCTTATTATTAAATCAAACTTCAAAATATCCCTACAGTGCATTCACATTGGTGTACATAACCTCCTATTGAAGACCAAATAATGGAGGTACGATGCCAAATGTGGTAGAAGAATTAACAACGAGTGGTCTTGGGATCAACTTAATGGCGGCGAGTTAAATGATTTAATTTAATAAATGTGACTATCCACTTATGTTTGAAATCGCCGATCAAAATCACAGGCCACACCTAGAGGGGAGGCATAGAGTTGCAAGGAGAATTTTATAAATGAGTTGGGGCCTATGGATCTAGAAACATTGGATACCACAAAATAACACAACTCGCCATGACCTAGAGTCTTAAATGCTCAAATTTGTGAATTTATCAACAATTAACAACACAATAGTTACCATTTAACCAGAATAGTTATCATTAATTGTTACCTACAATTGTGAAGTATAGCCGTTCAGTGAATTTTTTTTCCCTAATATAATAGAATTTCAGTCCTGCAAATACCTCTGGAGTAGAATTCTAGTCTTGCTACACACCTTGAATTTTGCACAATTAAAAATCATTATTTAAGGGAGCAAGATTTCAGTCCTTCCATATAATTTTGGAGTGAAATCCCAATTTTGAAAGATACCTTTGGATTTTAAACCCTTCAAATCCACCTCTTTAAAATAGTATAATTTCAGTTATGCCAAATACTTTTGAAGCATAATTAACTCAATGTCATCTGCTATATTATATACTAAACTTGTATCATAAAAGAAAAATTATATCATACTTAAAGGACTATTAAGTATGCTAAGCTTTTTACTTTGAGAACTTTGATATTTAAGTTTATATTTTCAAATAGAACTATGATCTAGGTATGATATAATATCAAAGTTCCCTCCTCGCGCCCCCGCCCACCCCCCCCTCCCCCCCAAAAAAAAAACCCTTCAGGATCTCTTCTTGTCATTTTCAAATCTTATTTAAATTCATTAATCTAAAAGTATTAAAAAAAGAAAAGAAAAAACCAAATTCGAAATCCAGTGGGGGGAATTAACGTGGAGAGGGTTTGTCCTAAGCCTATTTTTCTTATCGTCTTCCCTTCTGAGATTATTGCCTCAAAATAAATCACAATTCAATTTTCTAACTGTGAAAGGATTTTGATGATTTTGGATAAAGGGAATCCAAGTGAATTTGATGAAATTTAAAGGTCTTTAAATTTCAAAATAGCCACTGTTTTAAAAGTCCCAAAAACAATCGGTAAAACTCTAATTTCTTAACAAACTTCAATATTTATTCATTAGTGAAATAGATGTTTCTCTGTAGATTTTGTTTTTCTTACCTTAATAGATTTTGCTTTTAACTAAAATATGTCCAACAACCAATCTAACTTGGTTTTCATTGATGCTGAATCCTTAAAACACCATTCATGAATATTACTCATAATACCTTCTATATATATATATATATATATATATATATATATATATATATATTAGTTGCAAGGATTATAGTGATAGTTTGGTTATAAGCAAGTTTGATTGTATATTAATACTAAAAAAATAGAATGTTTTCCAAAGTTTTAAAATATTTCTATATTAAACTTAATATTTTGAAAATTTAGATTATTTATAAAATTTGTTATTTCTATTTTATGATTGGCTAAAATCCATAAAGTGAAAAATTACTCCTCTTGAGATGTAAAATTTTTTAAACAAAATATTAATTCAAATTTAAAAAATTCAAATTTTTTTCCCAACTTGACATATGCTTTTTGTAAATTTTTTTTATTATCAATGATAATGAATATTATTATTTTTCCGTACATGGTCTTAATAATCATATAAGTACACAAGTATCAACTTCTTATTATTATTATATGTCCTTTCATTTTTAAATGAAATGTTCTTTGACTTCTATGCATATACTAATTACTAATTTTTAAAATTTAAAAATTACAACTAAGTTTTTCTATTAATATCTAAAAAAAGTCTCAATGTATGATAGCAAGAAGCATTAATAAAATATTTAAAAACTAATTTTTAAGTTTAAAACAACTAAATTTAGAAAACTAACCAGCAATTATTAATTATTAATAATATTAAAAAATAAACTTATTTTTAAAACTTAAAAAATATTAATTGTTAATAATATTAAAAAATTAAATTTATTACTTTTGTTAATTTTATATTTTGTGTGAGGAAAATGAGACCTAAAGAAGATCCAACTAGATAAAAAAAACTTTGGCGATGACAAGTCACAGGTTTCCAACAGAATGTTAACCCTTTCCTATTATTAGATAATTTATTTTCTATTAGTTTCGGTGAAAGAATTTTTAATCCCTGAAGAGACATGTTCTAAAACTTTAGCACCCTGTAACTAGGATAAGGCTTTATATCTTAAAAATTCTTCTTATCTCATAGTGAAATTGTCAGTACCGTTCTTTTAGAGCATGTCTTTAATCATTTTTGGAGCAAATATCCTCATAAGAAAAATAAACGAAGAATCACTGTAATATTCATGGATTTAATTTAGATTAAAATTTATGAATACTTTGGGGTTGGTTTATTGTAATAGTATAATGACTGTGAAATTGATGTGCTAATTATTGGTTAAAATCCATCATTCATTTTTTTATAAGGATTTGAATCATGGGAAAACATATCAAAACAATTGTAATAACATAATTCGATGTAGCTAAAAATCCACTAGATTGTTTATTTGCATTATGGAAACCACCATCCAGTAATTTTTATTTTGGAGAAAAAATCGCAGGCTCTATCAGCCGAAGTCATAGTTTCTTGAACAAGAACAATGTCTGGATTATCCCTAAGTAAAAGAGTCTTAAGGGCAAGGAACTTTGGGATTCCCCCCACTCCCCTGATGTTTAGGGAAACATAAATATGTTCACCCTTGCATGGGCTTTGAAATATCTAAGATCTTGAGGGATTGGTTTGAGGGTGTTGGGAGGAGGGACCAATGATGAACGGGGGGCCCTTGTGGGTGCTTCGAGTCTTAATAGGAGAGAAGTCCAGCTAGAGACCCCCATGACGTGCTCCCTTGTGTGTCTGGGACAAAGGAGAATTTGAAACCTTTTCTTCATCCAGATTGTCCTCCAGTGGTGGTGAAAGATGAGCATTCCCTAAAAAGGGATGAAGAGGGACATTCTTAATAGCGTCACAATATGTGATGGAAGGGATATCGACATTCGGTTGGGGAGAAACATGCATAACAGTTTGAGTGACATCCCCCCTAACAAGGTGTTTCCTAACAAGGTGTTTTCTCCATCCAGGATCGGTGGATCTCTTCCTTAAGCAGATTCAAGTATATTGGATGGATCAAGTACAGGGGAAGAGTGTTTTTCAAGCAAAGTGCCTTCCCCTACCATTAGAGAGAATTTGAGGTAAAAAATGGGCCTCAAAAGGACCAAAATGTATTATAAAAATCAACCAATTACATTCTAGTAGGTGACATCATCCCCCATAGTTGAGGTGACATTGCATGAGTTAAGAATGCTTATTTGTCACATTTTCTATGGTGGATGAAAACCCATAGTTAACCAAGGTAGTAG
>LPNX010496081.1:588596-602962 GCA_001517045.1 Pseudotsuga menziesii | reverse complement strand
ACCCCATAAAACCCCTAACTCATAATATTTTAATATATCTTATATTTTTGTAGTACATCTCTTAAGAGGCCCATTTTTTACCTCAAATTCTCTCTAATGAAGCTTGTTGGGTTGAGGCAATAAAGGAGTAATTTTGGTGGGGCCCCTAGGATTCGCATTACCATACTGATCAGGTTCCCAAAAAATGGTCGGATCAAACCTAGAGTTGTTAAGATCGACCCCCCTATAGAAGAATTTCCCTCCTGCAATTATCTCCTCCCCCACTAAGGCTCCTTTGATATCAAAGAATGATATAAAATCCACATCTTCCGATGATAGGGATGATACAAAATAGGGATTAAGTGACTTGAGATTACTTATTAGAGAAGAAATTTGTTCAGTGCCAACCTTATCCAGCCCTAAAGTAGGAGCCATTTCATGCTAGGATACGACAACATCCAACTCTGAGTCACCACTGGAGTCATGATTTTCCAAATATATCCTAAAGAAATGGTCAAATTTGTATTAAAAAATTGCATGGAATAGTGCTAGATGCAAACTATTGATATTGTATTAACATAGTATCAATCAATACAATAATATTATGATATTAATTATGGAAGAGACATCTTCTATAGAGAGAAGGACAAAACCTGTTCTTTAGAGTTGATTTATGTGTGTATGTTAGATATCGTATCCACTGCATATATAGAACAAAATACATGCTCTTGAGTTTTGATTGACATATAATCTTGTTTTTTTTAAATTAAACAACTATAATAATACTCTATTATGATATCATACATGTAAATTAAAAACATGAGCCAAGAAGTAAGCACAGGTTTCAATAATCCAACGCGATTTAAAACATGGATGAAACGCAATAGAAAAGTGCACAGCTGCCAATACTCTTAGTTAGTTTAGGGTTTCAATTGAAGTCTAAAAAAAGAAAAAAGAAAATAACATCTGGACCATGTTATCATCATAATTTACAAATACAACTTCATCTTTTAAATATGTATAAAAACATGTCTTTCACTTGATTTTAATTTGTTTACTAATTGGTTAAAGGCTACAGATGGACATTCAATGTTTTTAAAATATAATAATACCAAGTGGATTCTCTAAATTTTAGCTAAATTGGAAAGAGATACGACCATTCCCATTTACCCTAGCCAAATATCTTGTTAATCAGGAAGCAAAAAGTATTAATATTGCATCCAATGCGCTTTCATAATTGAAAGAAACCAAATTGAACATTGGACAAAGGAAAAGAAATATGGAAAATAAACATAACTTAGACGAAATCTTTGCCAAGGTTATGCAGCTGCAAAAGCGAGGCGAGTGAGCTATTAATATAGTAGTTTGCACTACACTTCTAAAAAAACAAGAATATAATGCCAAGCCATAGCGGAAACGCAAGGGAAAAAAATTGGAATTTATCTCCTCTTCATAAGGCTTGCAAATTTTATAGGAAAAATTTGAAGAACATAGCACGTAGCAGCAAAAACATGAAATTTTTGTAAGATTTTAACTATTTCAAGCTTTAAACATTACTTTGGCAAAGGCCACATCAAAACGCCAACTCTAAGATATGTTTAAAAATCGCAAAACCATAACCTGATAATGCATGGAGAAGAGTAGGCCCACACATTGCAATGTCGTCGAACAAACGAGGCACATATGCATTAGCCCACCTATTTTTTTTTGTAACCATGAAAATAACATAGGCTCCGCAAATAAGCACAACCAATGAAACTACGCTAAAGGAAACCCAAGGGCTACACACACAGCAAATACTCCAATGACCATAGGTAAAAAAACAACTATAGGACATAATCAAAGGAAAAAAAAGACTAAAAAAAGGCATCCACCAAATGAGGTGCAACATGGAAATCCTATACAGGAGTATAAAAGCAAAGAACAAACCATGTAGGACAAGCAAATGCAAATTTCTTCCCTCAAATAAAAAAAGAGGCATTTCCTAGATTGCGACCTTCAAATAAAAAAAGAGACATTTCCATACTATATTAACAACGATATCCATTTCCCATGTTGTCGCTCTTGGAAGCAATACACACTGGTTATATGATCGTTATTTGGGGCTTTTATTATTGAACACCCGAGAAAATAACCCGAAGGCCACCCAAAAAATAGTCAGAAACAACACAAAACATGGAAAACACCTCGCTTGTGGAAGCTCTAGAATAAATAAACAAAAAAGTGGCACTATTACATTCTGCTAGTGCTCGGGAAACTCCAAGGCCTCAACTAAACAACCTTTGGACATTCATAACTAACCCAACACTAGATAAAAAGTAAAATTACCAATGAAAACAAACGTTGTAATCTAGTCTCAGAAAAATACATAGATTTAACCAAGTAATTGCATAGAATTAAAAAATGGAGCTGCACTACTTAGATTTTGCACAATCTTCGTAGAGACCCAACAACAAACCAAGCTCAGCATACAACGCCTCCAATACTGGTTGATTTCATTGAACTAACAAACACTCCCGTGCACTGAAAATGTCGCCCTAATGCCACCAAGAGAACAAATTCAAATTCCCTCTGAATGAACCCCAGATTTGTTGTGCACAAAATCTACAATCTCTTTCGAGGCCTCAATATGGTTTTGGATGCTAAATTCCATTTGTCACACTGCCATTGTTTCTAAGAAAGGTTTTATAGGGATTGTAGAAGCTCTTGACGAGCAAGCATGTTATATCCCTAAATATTTCAACTATAGGGTCAATTCATACAAGAGTTACTGCAAGAAGTTGGGGGTAGACCCAGGCTCAAACTTCGATATCAACATCAGAACCTTCAGCAGGATCGGGTAAATGGAAAATGGTCCATGTAAGACGCAGAAAGTATTCGAAGGGACTAGTTCCAATATTATCAAGAATCATTATGGGAATAGTTCTCATATATTTATTGCACTTATCTGCATATTACTTGTGCATTGGATGGAGAAAGAGACCTAGTATTGCAGGTATATATTTACATTTTTTAAAGGGAAAAAACTGTATCTCTTTTAATTTCATGAAGAAACATATATTGCTATTATTTGCATATTAAACACCCATTAGGTGGAGAAATAGACATAGTTTTTGTGTATATAGGGAATGGTTCTCTTATCTTTTTTGCTCCAACACATTCACAAGTAGATCCTCTGACTACAACTGTGCAAACTCATCACAAATCCAACAAACATGTAGCAAGTCCAGGTGGCTTCTACACAACACTGATAGATTTTTCACTCTGGATAATATCGACTTCTAGGGATGCCTCCACATGGATTTATGTATCCATGCTTGATATCCACTTATAGATCCACCTCAATGTTGTTGCTAATCACAGGTCTACCTACTTTCCCTTGTACTTAGTACGTAGGCCACTCTTATGTATTAATAAGGAAATGGGAACTGTGTTCTCTTATATATCTATCACCCTTTGGGCTAGTCTTTTCTTTCGATTATTATGTTGGCATGTGGAACCATATATAGAGAGGTTTCCCAATGACCATATCATGACGGATTTGAGTTTACCCAGGGAACCCAATCCTAGGAAAATTGTGTACAGGGGATATGAAAACATATAGGGAGAACGAGAACCACCTCTCCTCAATATTTGAAACAAAATATAATTATAGCTTGAATTAGCTGGGATAGGTGATGAATAAACTAGGAAAAGGAATGAATAAAAAAATGAAGCTGATTTGCTAAAACAAATAAAATAAAATACCGTTCATGCTAATTCAACCGGATAGAGTGCCAATAGTTACCTTGATATGCCACCAAGATCTTGGAGAAACACCTCTCTTTTCCACTTTTCTCAATTGACTTATTTCCCTCCAACTAGTTCCTAGTACCAAGTTCCTCAAAATTAACAAAGCATCAAAAGTTTATCCACTCAATGTGACGTTTGCTTTAGGTAGGGTGTTTTGATCCTACAACTCAAAGCTTGTACAGGATGGTCATTTATGCCAACAAGTGTTGGCTATCCATCATTTACAAGAGAACATAGTGGGAATGCAACACAAGAGAGAAAATCAATTTTTTAATTCTATCAAATGAATAAGCAAAAACCTTTAGGCATATAATCTTCTTATTAAATCAAACTTTAAAATATCCCTACGGTTCCCTCACATTGGTGTACACAATCTCCTATTGACGACCAGAGAATGGAGGTATGATGCCAAATATGGTAGAAGAATTAACAACAAGGGGTCTTGGGATCAACTTAATGGTGGTGAGTTAAATGATTTAATTGAATAAATGTGACTATCCACTTGTGTTTGAAATCGTCGATCAAAATGATAGGTCACACCTAGAGGGGAGGCATAGGGTTGCAAGGAGAATTTTATAAATGAGTTGGGGCCTATGGATCTGGAAACATTGGATACCACAAAATAACACAAATCGCCATGATCTAGAGTCTTAAATGATCAAATTTATGAATTTATCAAAAGTTAACAACACAATAGTTTTCATTTAACCATAATAGTTATCATTAGCTGTTACCTACAATTGTTAAGTATAGTCGTTCAGTGAATTTTTTTTCCCCTAATATAATAGAATTTCAGATCTACAAATTTGAAGTAGAATTCTAGTCTTGCTACACACTTTGAATTTTGCACAATTAAAAATCATTCTTTAATGGAGCAGGATTTCAGACTTTCCATATACTTTTGGAGTAAAATCCCAATTTTGAAAGATACCTTTGGATTTTGAACCCTTAAAAACCACCTATTTAAAATAGTATAATTTCAGTTCTGCCAAATACTTCTGAAGCATAATTAATTCAATGTTACATGTTAGATTGTATACTAAACTTATATCATAAGAGAAAAAATATATCATACTTAAAGGTTTATTAAGTATGTTGATTTTTTTACTTTGAGAACTTTGATATTTAAGTTTATACTTTCAAACATAATTATGATCTAGGTATGATATACTATCAAAGTCCCCCCTCCAAAAAAAAAACATTTGAGGATCTCTTCTTGTCATTTTCTTATTTACAACTAAATCTTATTCAAATCCACTGATCTGGAAGCATTAAAAAAAGAAAAGAAAAAACCAAAATCGAAATCCGGTGGGAGGAATTAACGTGGAGAAGGTTTGTTCTAAACCTACTTTTCTTATCGTCTTCCCTGCTGGGATTGTTGCCTCAAAATAAATCACAATTCAATTTTCTAATAGTGAAAGGATTTTGATGATTTTGGATAAAGGGCATCCAAGTGTTTTTTATGAAATTTAAAGGTCTTTAAATTTCAATCTACTCACAGTTTTAAAAGCCCCAAAAACAATGAGTGAAACTCTAATTTCTTAACAAACTCCAATATTTATTCATTAGTGAAATAGATGTTTCATTTTGCTTTTATTAGCTTAATAGATTTTGTTTTTAATTCAAACTAAAACATGTCCCGCAACCAAATCNATATATATATATATATATATATATATATATATATATATATATGTTTTTTTAGTTGCAATGATTATAGTGATAGATTGGTAATAAACAACTTTGACTTTATATTAATACTAAACAAATAAAATGTTTTCCAAAGTTTTGAAATATTTCTATATTAAACTTAATATTTTGAAAATTTATATTATTTATAAAAAAATTAAAATTTGTTATTTCTAGTTTATAATTGGCTAAAATCTATGAAGTAACAAATTACTCTTCTTGGGATGTAAACTTTAATAAAAAATATTAATTTAGATTTTCAAAAAGTTCAAAATTTTTCTTAACTTGTGTTCATTGTAAATTTTGTATTAATGGTAATGAATATTATTATTTTTTCATACAATATGTTATTAATCATATAAGTACATATAAGTACACCAATATCCCTTCTTATTATTATGTCCTTTCATTTTTAAATGAATTGTTCTTTGACTTCTATGCTTATACTAATTATTAATTTTTAAAATTTAAGAATCACAACTAGATCTTTCTATTAACGTCTAAAAATGTCTCAATATATAATTGCAACCCAACATTATTAAAATAAATAAAATCTAATTTTTAATTTTAAAACAACTCATTTTAGAAAACTAAACAACAATTATTAATTATTAATAATATTATAAAAATAAGCTTATTTTTAAAACTTAAAAAATTAATAATTATTAATAATATTAAAAAACCTAAAAATTAAACTTATTTAAAAAAAATATTAATTAATTATAAAAAATAAGTATTAATTATTAATAAAAAGTTTAATTAAAATGCAAAATAATTTATATAATGTATATATCAATTATAGAAAAGGTAGCCAAATTAATTTTATAAAATATAAAAATAAACTTATTTATATAAAATATAACATAATTTTATGATAAGGACTAGCTTGCTTTGTAGCTATTACTTTTGTTAATTTTATATTTTGTGAGGAAAATTAGACCTAAAGAAGATCCAACTAGATAAAAATAGCTATGGTGATGACAAGTCACAGGTTTCCAGCAAAATGCTAACCCTTTCTTATTATTAGATAATTTGTTTTCTATTGGTTTTGGTGAAAGAATTTTTAATCTATGAAGAGGCATGTTCTAAAACTTTAGCACCCCGTAACTAGGATAAGGCTTTATATCTTAAAAATTATTCTTAGCTCACAACGAAATTGTCACTACTGTTCTTTTAGAACATGTCTTTAATAACTTTTGGAGCAAATAACCTCATACGCAAAATAAATGAAGAATAACTGGAATATTCATGGATTTAAATCAGATTAAAAATTATGAATACTTTGGGGTTGGTTTATTGTAATAGTATAATGACTGTGAAATTGATGTGCTAATTATCAGTTAAATTCCATCATTCATTTATTTATAAGGAGCAGAATCATGGGAAAACATATCAAAACAATTCGAATAACATAATTCCATGTAGCTAACAATCCACTAGATTGTCTATCTGCATTGTGGAAACCACCATACAATACTTTTTTACTTTGGAGATAAATTCATGGGCTTTATTAGCTGAAGTCATAGTTTCTTGAACAACAACAATGTCTTGATTATCCCTATGTAAAAGTATCTTAAGGGCGAGGAATTTTGGGAGCCCCCCCCCACTCCCCTGATGTTTATTGAAACATACATAATTTTTTCACCCTTGCATGGGCTTTGAAGTCTCTAAGATCCTAAGGTTTTAGTTTGAGGGTGTTTGAGGAAGAATCCAAGGAGATTTTAGTGGGGGAGGAGGGATCAATGACGAGGGGGGGGGGGCTTACGAGTGCTTCGAGTCTTAATAGGAGAGAAGTCCAGCCAGAGACCCCCATGACATGCTCCCTTATGTGTCTGGGACAAAGGAGATTGTCATCTAGTGGTGGTAAAAGAGGAGCATTCCCTAAAAAGGGTTGAAGAGGGACATTCTTAACAATGTCACAATATGTGATGGCAGGGAGACTGACATTCAGTTGAGGAGAAAGGGGCATAGCAGTTTGAGTGACATTCCCCCCTAACAAGGTGTTTTCTCCATCCAGGATCGAGGTATTTCTTCCTTGAGCACATTGAATTATATTGGATGGCTCGAGCGGAGGGGAAGAGTGTTTTCCAAGAAAAGTGGCTTCCCCTACAAGCTTGTTGGGTTGAAGCAATAAAGGAGTAAATTTGGCGGGGCCCCTAGGATTCACCTTACCATAATGATCAGGTTCCCAAAAAATGGCTGGATCAAACCTGGAACTGTTAAGACCGACTCCCCTATAGAAGAATGCCCCCCCTCCAATTATATCCTCCCTCACTAAAACCCCTTTGATATCAAAGAACGATATAAAATACACATCTTCTAATGATAAGGATGGTACAAATTAATACCAATTAACTGACTTGAGATTGCCTATTAGAGAATAAATTTGTTCAGTGCCAACCTTATCCAACCCTAAAGTAGGAGTCGATTCATGCTGGGATATGACAAACTCCAACTCTGAGCCCCTACTGGAGTCATGATTTTCCAGATATATCCTAAATCAATGGTCAAATTTGTATTAATAACTTGCATCGAATAGTGATAGATGCGAACTATTGCGATTCTATTAACACGATATCAATCAATACAATAATATTATGATATTAATTATGGAAGAGCCATCTACTATAAAGAGAAGGACAAAAGCTATGCTTCAGAGTTGATTAATGGGTGTATGTTGGATATCAGATCCGTTGCATATATAGAACAAAAGACACGCTCTTGAGTTTTGATTGACACATAATTTTTTTTAAAATTAAACAACTATAAGAATACTCTATTATGATATCATACATGTAAATTAAAAACATGAGCCAAGAAGTAAGCACATGTTGCAATAATCCAATGCGATTTAAAACATGGACCAAACTCAATAGCAAAGTGCTCAGTTGTCAATATTCTTAGTTTAGGGTTCTGATTGAAGTCTAAATAAAGAAAAAAGAAAATAACATTTGGGCCATGTTATCATCATAATTTAAAAATACAATTTCATCTTCTAAATATGTATAAAAACATGTCTTGCACCTCTAATCTTACACCGCCAAACAAAACATAGAGTTTAAACAACCAATGCGAGTTTTCTTTTGTTTACTACTTGGTTAAAGGCCACGACTAGACATTCAATGTTTTTAAACTATAATAAGAACAAGTGGATTCTCTGGCTTTTAGCTAAATTGAGAAGTGATACGACCATTCCCATTTACCCTAGCCAAATATCTGGTTAATCAGGAAGTAGAAAGTATTAATATTGCAACAAAGGCGCTTTCATAATTACAAGAAACCAAATTGAACATTGGACAAAGAAAAAGGAATATGGATAATAAACATAACTTAGAAAAAATCTATGCCAAGGTCGTGCAGTTGCAAAAGCAAGGCGAGCGAGCTATTAATATAGTAGTTTGCACTACACTTGTAAAAAAAATAGGAACATAATGGCAAGCCATAGCGAAAATGCAAGGGAAAAAAAACTGGAATTTATCTCCTCTTCACAAGCCTTGCAAATTTTACAGGAGACATTTGAAGAACATAGCGCATAGCAGCAAAACCGTGAAAGTTTTGTAAGATTCAAACCATTGCAATATTTAAACATTGCTTTGGCAAAGGACACATCAAAACATCAATTGTGAGATATGTTTAAAAAATGCAAAACCATAACTTGATAATGCATGGAGAAGAGCATGCCTACACATTGCAATGTCGTCGAACAAACGAGTCACATATGCATTATCCAATGTAATTTTTTTGTAACCATGAAAAAAAAAGAGTCTACGCAAATAAGCACAACCAATGGAACTATGCTAAAGGAAACCCAAGGGCTACACACATAGTAAATACTCGAACGACCATAGGTAAACGACAACTACAGGACATAAAGGAAGGCAAAAAAAGACTAAAAAAAAGGCATCCACCAAATGAGGTGCAACATGGAAATCCTATACATGAGTATAAAAGAAAAGAACAAACCATGTAGGACAATAAAATGCAAATTTCTGCCCTCAAATATAAAAAAGAGACATTTCACAAATTTTGGCCTTAAAAAAAAAAGAGACATTTCCATACTATATTAACAACGGTATCCATTTCCCATGTTGCCACTCTTGGAAGCAAAACACACCAGTATGATCGTTATTTGGGTTTTTTCTTACTGAACAGCCAATAAAACATCCTGAAGGCCACCCAAAAAATAGTTAGAAACAAGACAAAACATGGAAAACACCTTACCTATGGAAGCTCTAGAATAAACAAACATAAAAGTGGCACTATTACATATTGCTAGCGCTCTCGAAACTCCAAGGCCTCAACTAAACAACCTATGGACATTCATAACTAACCCAACACCAGATAAAAAATAAAATCACCAACAAAAACAAACCCTGTAATCTAGGCTCAGACAAACACATAGATTTAACCAAGTAATTGCATAGAATTAAAAAGTGGAGCTACACTACTTGGATTTCACGCAATCTTTGCAGAGACACGACAAAAAACCAAGCTCAGCATACAACGCCTCCAATCCTAGTTGATTTCATTGAACTGACAAACCCTCATGTGCACTAAAAATTTCACCCTAATGCTACCAACATAACAACTTCAAATTCCCTACGAATGAACGCCATATTTGTTGTCCACAAACTCTACAATCTCCTTCCAAGCCTCAACATGGTTTTGGATGCTAAATTCCAATTGTTACACTGTCATTGTTTCTAAGCAAGGTTGTATAGGGACTGTAGAAGCTCTTGATGAGCAAGCATGTGATATCCCTAAAGATGTCAACTATGGGTCGATTCATGGAAGAGTTACTGCAAGAAGTTGGGGGTAGACCTAGGCTCAAACCTTGGATGTAGTCCAAAGATATCAACATCAGAACCTTCAACAAGGCCGGCTAAAGGGAAAACGGTCCATGTAAGAGGCAGAAAGTATTCAAAGGGACTAATTCCAATATTATCAAGAAGCATTGTGGGAATAGTTATCATATCTTTATTTTTCTTATCCGCATATTACTTTTGCATTAGATGGAGAAAGAGACCTAGTCTTGCAGGTATATATTTACATTTTCTAAAGGAAAAAAAGCCGTATCTCTTTTAATTTCACGGAGAAACAGATATTTCTCTTATTTTCATATTAAATGCCCATTAGATGGAGAAAGAGACGCAGTGTGTGTGTATATAGGGAATGGTTCTCTTATATTTTTTGCTCCAACACATTCACAAGTAGATCCTCCGACTGGGAGCGATGGACATGCGGAGCTCGGCTTCTCGCTTCTCCTCGGAGCTGTTTCCAGGGTCTGCTCCTAGCCTGCAACCCACGGAATGTTCATGGCTCCCTTCTACTCTTTCCTAGGGCTTTTGGTAAAGGGCTTAAAGGGTTTCTGTTTGATTTTATCCTTTCTTGTTGGGGTTTCTGGGGTTTCTGTGGCTTATCTTTTCCTGTATTTGTGTACCTTTCTGGGTTTTTGGGCGGCCTGTGTATATTGCCTCTTGGATTCCCTCCCCTTAAACAGGGGACTAGTACCAACCAAGGGTAAAAATAAGTGGGAAGGAGATTGCTTTTGGCAATTTGCACAGGTTTTTATCAGTTGTGGATGTCGTCACCTTTGCATGGTTCCCACGTTGTTTTTCCTCGTGACTCTCATGGTTGACATTGTTCCTGCATGATCAGGGTTGACCCAGGAAACCCGTGATGTGTCTTTGTCTTTTTTGATTCCCCACTCAGCCTCTGTCAGGGTATCGGCTTGTCTTTTAGATTAGCTCCACTACCTGTTTTTACCCTCACATCATCATTTGGGACTGATTGACCTTCTCGGGCTGACCTTGATTGTCCTTTTCTATTTTGGGACTAGGGTTTTTATTAACCCTAGGTTACTGGCTGGTTTTGTTTATTTTACCTCGGGTCCCTTTCTCTCTGTTTTGTGGGCTTGGCTCTTTATCTCAGGTTCCTGGCACAGTTTGTTCTTTCTATGACATATTTTCTGTGGGTCACCTGTGGGGTTACCCTATCGGTCTTATCCCTCTTTTGTATTTTCCTCCCCTGTTGACTTTGTTCTGTTTCAGTTGGAGGTACTTTGGATAGGGTTTTGGTTGACCCTGGTACCTTTTTTGGTGTCGTGTGCTGACTGTTCGGGCTCATCTTTCGGTGGACTAGTCGTCGAGGGGTACATGGCTGATCAGGTCCCAAAAACTAGATTTCGCCGGAAAAAGGAGCACTAAGAATATAAAATCTCAGGAGGGACGGTACAGGTATGTGGTAGGACATGACATCTATTTTGACCGTGTCTCTTCTCTCTGTTCACGAGCTCTGGTCAGACGTCTGGAGTATGCAAGGATGAATAAAGCTGACTGGGTAGACTGGGCTACATCTTTTTGGAAACCTCTGATTGATTATGTTCCAACTATAAGTCTGTTATCGAGGGGTTGGATTGTGTTCATTTTCTTGATGAAAAACACTATGAACGCATTTTGGAAGGTATCTGGCGAATCGGAAGGGGTTCTCTAGTACTAAATTGGTTTGATCCTCTCCGAGAGCGCATCACCAAAAGGCATTTATGGGATCTTCTTCCGCAGCTGCCATTCCCTCTCTGGAATAAGAAGGTTCTTTAGGGTATAGCTAACACTATAGGTCGGTTTGTGGACGTGGAACCGGATTTTCACCTTGCATACGATAAGCGGATTGCTCGCGTCCTCGTTGAACTTGATGTCTCACAAGGCCTACCTGCGGAGGTGGAAATTCTTTGTGGGGAATGCCTTTTGTCCAGAAGTTGGACTACTTTCGTGTTCCCTTTAGATGTAGTATTTGTCATGATAATGGACATTTAAGGAACAAATGCCCTGCTATTCATCAGCTGGTGGTTGATTCTGGTTCAGATGATGATCGCGATGTAGGCTCTTTAACACACTCTGTTTTGGACGGAGCCACCCCAGGTACACATAATGTCTCTCCCTTTCCTACTAAAATTGTATCTCAAGAGTTTATGGGTGTTGTTGATGGCCTGATTCAGTCTCATAGAAAGTGCTCTTTATCGGACTCTGTACGGGATCATGGAATGCATCATAGCCCTATCTCTGACCTCTGTCGGGTTGACAACTCTACAGTTTTTGCTTCTGCCCCGGACCCATCTTCCCATCTGGCTCAACATCAGGGGGTTCCGCTGTCTTCATTGGACCTGCCACCGCCTCCTCCCTTGTGTCAGGCTTCATCCGATCTGACTTCTCCTGTCCCTTTACTGACTTCATTGGTGGACTTTCCGCCTTTGACCACACATGGTTTACCCACTCCATCTCCTCCCCCCCATCAAAGCCCGACCTCTTCACCTTCTTTTACTGACCCCTCCCTAAAACAAACCCTATCCATATTCACGGCAACTTCTCCAACCTCTCCTTCTACCATCCCCCTCAATTCTATCCGGTTTGAAAACGTAACTATCAGAAGGAAAAGGGATAAAAAGACTAAGAAGCAGATAGATCTTTCATCTGCTTCTCCTCCCTATATACCTCTTTCAGCACGTCTTGATGATGTGGCACTCAATTTTTCTTCTTGGGGACTTAGAGCACCGTCTCCCCATAACGGTGCTCCATGAAGATAGTCTCTTTTAATGTTCGTGGCCTAAGAGGCAAGGCTAAAACTCTGTGCCTTCGAACTCTTTTCAACACTCTTAAGCCAGATGTGATTCTCTTACAAGAGACTATGTGTAGCTCTCTCCCTACTTTGTTAGCTTTCTCTAAGATCCTCCCCTCCTGGGAGTTTTGTGCTATAGATGCTCTGGGCCTTTCTGGTGGTTGTCGGCTTGGAACCCTCTTAAAGTCAGATGTAAATCCTTTCAAATTTGTGCAGGTCTCCTGATCCAGGCCTCTTTTAGGGGTCTTTCAAATCCTATTTCGATACTCAATGTGCACGGGCCTTATAAAGAACGTGAGACTTTCTGGGAAAAAGCACATGAGAGTGGGTTCCTGGGTACCCAACACTTGATTCTTGGAGGGGACCTTAATCTCACACTTCACTCCTCAGAAAGTTGGGGTCTCAAATCATGTCCTGACCCTCTTACTTGCTACTTTAATGCTCTGTTTGACTCTCATAATCTTCTAGACCTGGCACCTCTCTATGCTGGTCCCACATGGCGTAATGGGCGTGCTGGACCTGAGGGAATTAGTAAACGTTTGGACCGTTTCTTGATCTCTGGCACACTACTTCCTTCCCTAGGTTACTATAGGGTTTGGACCCACTGTACTGATATTTCGGATCATTATCCTATTGTCCAGGAATGGGATAAGCAACTCACATCCCATAACTATCCTTTTAAATTTAACAGATCGTGGATTGATGACCCTGACTTCTCGGATTGGGTAACTCCCCTTTGGACCTCCATCCTTAGGGATGATACTGTTTCTGATCTAGATTCTCTCCTAAGGAAGCTTCAAACCCTAAAGAAAAAAACCAAAGGATGGATTAAAGGTAAATAGTCCCAGATTGAAAAGGATTTATCATCACTGGAACTTTCTATTGCATCCCTTCTCACCAGTTCTCCCCATGGTATTCTTATCTCAGAGGATTTGGCTCTTTTGGATCATTTCAGATCTGAGAGGAAAAAGATCATGAACCATATCCTCCTTACCTGGCAGTTAAAGAGTAGAGCAAAATGGTCTCTTGAGGGGGATGCGAATACTAAATACTTCCATCTGTTGGCTTCTGGTCGGAGAAACCAGAATGCGGTCTGGGCATTAGCTGATGAGGATGGTAACTTACATGAAGAAGAGTCTGCTCTCAAGAAACTGGGTCAATCTCACTTTTCAAATATTTTCAAAGATGATGGGGCTACCTGTCTAAGTAAGCAACTCAGGGTTATTCAGCTCTTCTCGAGAATGATATCTGAGGGGGAAGCACCCATACTTACTTTTCCAGTTGCTCTAGGGGAA
>LPNX010496081.1:567187-588302 GCA_001517045.1 Pseudotsuga menziesii | reverse complement strand
CTCATGTATCTCTCAGGAACAATATGGGTTCCTTAAGAACAGGCAGATCACTGAACCTATTGGTATAGTTCAGGAGTCACTTCACTCTATCAAGACAAAAAATCTCTATGCTTTCATTCTCAAATTAGACTTGGTCAAAGATTTTGTAGAGTCAACTGGACTTATGTTCGCCTTATCCTCATTCAAATTGGAGCCCCCCTATAGACTGTCAATTGGATTATGGGTTGTCTCTCTTCTGCCACCTTTGCTATTTTGGTTAATGGTACTCCCTCAAATTTTTTCCCGGCCTCAAGAAATTTACGCGAAGGATGTCCTCTCTCCCCCCTGCTCTTTATACTTGTTATTGAAGGTCTTAGTATTTTAATAGCAGATGCTCATAGAAACAGCCTTATCAGGGGTATTCAGATTTCTCCAAACCTTGCACTTTCTCATCTATTGTTTGTGGATGATGTTATTCTTATGGGCTCGGGCACTATGAAAGAATGGGCAGATTTTGATGTTATCCTGGATACATTTTGCAAAGCATCAGGCATGTTAATCAGTATGGAAAAATCTACTTTTATTCTCAATAATATCCCTAGTTTGGATCTCATGCCACTCACCAGATCGATCCCTTATAAAGAGATACCCATCTCTATGGGTTTTAACTATCTTGGTTTTTATATAAAGCCTCTTGGATATAGAACGCGGGACTGGGACTAGCTGATAAAAAAGTTTGAAAAAAAAATCAGCCTTTGGACACACAAGCTGCTTTCTTTAGGTGGAAGGATGATTCTGGTACAGTCTGTTCTTTCAAGCATTCCTGTATATTGGATGGGACTGGCACCCATTCCTGTTTCTACGCTGAAGAAGTTGAGAAGTATCACCTTTGCTTTTCTGTGGGGATCCTTAGACTCTACTCACTGTTATCACCTTGCATGTTGGTCTGATCTCTCCTGGCCAAAAAGTTCTGATGGGTGGGGAATTAAGAACTTCCTTTGGTTTAGCATTTCACTACGCCTTAAAACCTTCTGGGGGGTTCTCTTTTGTGACAGTCTCTGGCACCGTGTCCTCATTGCCAAGTACTTGAAAAAGTTTTCTGTGATTGAATGGCTTCGTGACAAAAAATTTTGCACTCGTGGGGTATCAGTATTCTGGAGAGGGTTCATTCAGGTTATTCCATGGATTGGTCGATATCTTGCCTGGAAAATAGGGAATGGAAAAGATATACAGGTTGGGGTTGATCCTTTGATTGGTAACACTCACTCTTATCTACTCCCAGAAGGGTTAAGATCTTATTTGGAGGACTTGGATATCGTTTCCCTTGCACAGGCACACAACACTTTGCCAGATGCACATTGTTATTGGTATTCTGCGGATGAACTACTCCTTGAAGGGGAATGGATATTTGCCTGAAACTTGTATACTCGGGCACTGGAACTAAATGGAATACGACTGTCAGATGCTCCAGATACATTAATGTGGGACTACAATAAAAAAGATGGTATGGTATCGGCCAGCAGTGCTTATGATTGTCTTGTACACTTCTACAGGCCTGTTTTGAGGATTAATATATCATTATCACTTTGGAACAGTACCCTACCACGCAAAATTGGGTGTTTTATTTGGCTGGTGCAGAAAAATCGGATCCTTACTTGGGATAATCTCCAAAAAAGAGGCAAGCATGGCCCTGGCATATGTATTTTATGTTTTAATAATGAGGAGACAGTCCTCCATCTCTTCACTCGATGTCCGATCTGGATAAGCATTCGAGGACTTATCAGCGATCTCTTTCAGATTTATTTTCCTCCTGTAGAAAATTCCATTGCATATTTTCTGGATACTTGGGCTTCTATTCACACTGGTGGTTCTATTTTTAGATACATTCCCCATCATATTTATTGGGCCATCTGGAAATCTCGAAACAGGGCTATTTTTGACGGGAAAAAAGTTACTGTTTTGGGTATCTATCATCAGATTTTGTATGCTGCACAGTTTCCTTCTACTCTGTTGTCTTCCCCAGGGCCTGTTATGAAGGAGAGAAAAAAGAAAAAGAAAAGAAATATTGGACCGGCACCCTGCATGTTTTTTCCATGTGGATTTTTTGATGGTGCTTCTACTTCCATTGCTGTAGGTGTTGGATTTAGTGTGTTTATCAATGGGAATCATCATCTATATTTTGCGCTGGGGGTAGGACGTGGATCCAATAGAAAAGCAGAACTCATGGGACTGTGGGCCCTTCTGCTTTCTTCCCAAATGATGAGTATTCCACTGGTTCATATTTATGGTGACTCACAAGTCATCATAAACTGGGCCAAAGGTATCCCTGCTCTCACCCCACCAGAACTATCACACTGGTGCGGAGAAACACAGAAGCTTATCACAAGCTTCCACGACTTGGCTTTCTGTCACATCTATTGTGAACACAATCGGATTATTGACAGTCTTTCAAAAACATCTCTCTCATATGATCCAGGGTATGGCTGTTTTTCAGAATTTTTCGATGACCAATTGGTCACCTGTGACTCTTTTCAGCTTTTTTGAGCTTGCCTTATTGAGGAGCATGTTACTTTTATTTTAGCTCCATTAAAGTAGCTTTTTTGGATCGCAGATCAGCTCCTCTTGGTTCACGATAGATAGGGCTGATTGACCTTGATCATTATATGATGTGACAAATTTCTGATGGGAACATTTTTTATTGTTTGCCACTCCCCCTGGCAGCGACTAGATGTTCTTTCTCCTTGGAACAGACTAATCCTCTGTCTTATTCTCTATGATGTAATTTCCTTTGGGCGAGTGTTTTTCAATGCCCTTTGATTCTTAATAAGAATATCAAGGTCATGCTTTTTCTACCTGAAAAAATTAGATCCTCCGACTACATCTATGCAAACTCATCACAAATCCAACAAACATTTAGCAACTCCAGGTGGATTCTAGCAGCGACTTCTCTACATAACATTAATAGCTTTTTCACTCTGGCTAATATCGACTTCTGGGGATGACTCCACATATATTTATGTATCCATGCTTGATATCCACTTATAGATCCACCTCAATGATGTTGCTAATCACGGGTCTTCCTACTTTCACAAGCTTGGACACTCCTTCACTTGGTGGCTTGATGTTATTCGGCAGCTAGATGTCTCTGTTACATAGATGGATCAACAGTGGCAGCACAAGGCATCTCTCTCTTTATCAATGTCTCCACGTCCTCATTGTTCTAACAACAATGACCTCTCTCTCAGGTTGCTACAACATTGAGTCCACAAACTATTCAAGCCACAAAATGATGAAACCTCCAAACATTATCCTCTGTCGGCTCTTATACCAAAATAGATTAAAGCATAGAGATGAACAAGTTTAAAATAAAACACCTCATGGTGTTCAGGTTGGCCCACGGGGTTCAAAAACATTCGGAGGTAACATCATCTAAATAAATAAAGGAAAATCAACCCTCGGACTTTGGCATATAATGAAATGGACTAGAAATCATTAATTGCAGCTCTTTATTCTTCTCAATCTGATGTGGGGCTTGAATAAACTTAAATGGAACTGGAACCAAAAATGGAGCTGCCATCGCCACCATTCTTCCTTCTCCTCTTCTTGAGTCTGGTGCTCTTCATCTTAGTAAAATATTCAACCTCGATTCAACTATAAATCTCCAAAAATCCCACAAAAGCAGTCACAAAGAATGCACTGGGTTAGATACTAGCCGAGGGTATTTTTTCTATTGGCACCTGATTCAATATACTGGAAGACTTTTCAAGACACTAAGCATCTGAGACATGGAAAGACAAGTATGAAGAAGCTATAATGGGAAAGGACGTGAAATATGGGAAAATTTAATTCAAACATGTATAATCTCTTTGTAGATCTATCGATAAATAGGATTAATGAAAATATAACCAAGATCTATATATCAGTCAACATTAATGAAAATTTTACTAACCGCATGAAAATTCTATGGGAGAATTTGAATTGTGCTTGTCAAATTGACAACCTCATAAATTAATCGAGCTACACTGTTGAATTGTTTATTTGACATCTGTCTATATTTTACTGGTAAAAACTACAAATATGGGCATACAGGTGTCAAATTTAACCCCTGCAGAGTGATCCTAGAGAAGGGATTATAGGCATCATAGCATATTGGTTCCGGTACTACTATACAACCTGCAACTCTGGAAACTTGCTTGAAGTGAGACAAGATACAACCAAAAGAATGAAGTTTGATTATATATATACACATTTTCCAAAGGAAACAAAACATCTCTCTTTCAATTTCACGCAGAAATAGGTAATATTCATTAATAAATAACATGCTTTCTCACCTTCAATGAAAAATGAATAAGAGCTTCCATTCAGTGATCAATCAATTTACCACCACAGTTTACAATGTTCATTAATGAATGACAACTGGGTTTTTTTAATGTAACTACACTCAGCATCATTTGTAGGTGTAGAATTTAATTAGATGCATGCAAGAGTGTAAAGGTAGCATCGTGGCGGCGTCAGGGTGTGGGAATGTGGAAGTTTGGAACCATAAAATGTATTGTGGATCAAGTGATATTCATTAGTACTATCAGTGATTAATGTTATCATCAATATATTGATGCCTTGAGCCCCATCCAACCACACACACACACACACACACACACACACACACATATATCATCGACTATATACTAAGACCAAGGTATAAAAATTTAAGTTCCAGGCCTGCCCTAGGTCATCCTCACCACCAGTGTTGGGAATAAAATATCAAGGCTAGCATCAGTAGCCAAACACCAATCAATATTCAAATAATTGTTTTTTTTAAATTATATTTAATATAAAAAATTATGAACTCTAGACAATTGAATTTTTTTCCATATCCAGATGAATTAATACGAATGAGCGATTCACATATATCACCCGCGGTGACATAATGATTCTTCTTTATTCCCTTAAACACCATTTTGTTTTCTCATGTAATGTATATGTCAAAATTGAATAAATGTCAACATAATGGAGAAATGCTTGCAACCACATCACAATTGTTTCATGCACTACTCTTTTATATATGACCCAATTGATAGGATTTGATTTTTGGTGTGTGTTGAAAGCCAAAATTGTGTAGAAAGGACATTTCCAGGCATGGTATTTCATGAATACAATTTAAAGAAATATAATGTTGTTGTGGTCAATAAGGCCACTAGAAACAACACTTACCTTCCACAAATACATATTTAAGGACAATATAGCCATACACAAGCATTTCATGAATTCAAATTACATAACAATAACACTATCCTCATAAATTAGTCCATTATAAATAAGTAGCTCATTAATTCATTCTATGTAAAATAACATCAGCCTCATAAATAAGGCCACTTGAACAATCACACTAGCATGCAAATTATGACTCCATGAATTAAGTATTTCATGTAAATAAATGGTGTTGGTTAGTTTAACAAGGCCTTTATAACACCCATGGGGCGTAGAATATATGGTGAATGGGTGTACTATTAAGGAACTCCTTGTGTTAGGTCATCAGTTCAAAACTTCGCAGGTACTAGCTTATAGAAAAAAAACAAGGTTGTAATAACAAGATTTTCATGAATAAGTTGTTATACTACTTATTTTGTGAGAATTTTTTCTGCTAGGGTTTCTTCATTCGATCCCTCACTCCTTCTTCCAATCAGATTGATCTTCTAGGGGTGCACTCATCTCGGTTTTTGACGTGTGAATCCCTTGAGTGGGGGCTACTACCCCCCCTCCCCTCACCCTTTTGATGAAGAAGCATTCACAAACCTACTACCTAACCTTCCACAGCAACATAAGTCTAATTAATCTAAATTTGTAAAGAGATTTGCAAAGATCCTAGAAAACCATATCCAATCGAAGTTTAGATTTGTGGCCATTCGATTTGTAAAAATGGCATTATTGGACAATTCACGAGAATTTGGCCTTCTCCAAGGTCTGTTGCCAATTTGGTGGAGAAAAAATGCAAACCTCTTATCAAAGGAAGAGTCTCCCTATCATTTTGTGGAAGGGATTTCTTTTCCTTCTTACTTGAAGAAAAAGAAGATAGATACCTAATCTTTAGGAGCAGTCCCTATTTCATGGGTGCAAGAGGCATGCATATAAACAGATGGACCCCTGACTTTAATCCATAAAATGTCGTCCCCTCAGTAGTCCTAGTTTGGGTGAGACTCCATTTTCTTCCTCTCCACTATTGAAATGACGAAACCGTGAAGGAAATAAGGAATGTACCAGGAAATTATATAGATAAATTAGAACCAAAATATGGGATTCAAGCATGTGAAAGAATATGTGTGGAGGTAGACTTGGAGAAAGGGATTCCAAAAGTAGTTCGTCTGAGCATATCTCCAACAAGTGGATTATGAATAGATCCCTTTCAAATTCAAAGTTTGCCATGAATATAGGCATTTTTTCCAAAAAATTCCCCAAGACAATGGAGGAAAGGTAGGAGAGAGGCTGGAATGATCAATGGAAACAACCAAAGGAAAGAAAGCAAGATACTAAGCACATATCACATCCATAGAAGGATCTTGTGACTATAGACATTCAATATAGGGAAAAGGAAATGGTACAACACGAATCACTCTCAAAAGGAAAAGGGAAAAGTGGAAGCAACAGTTCAAACCGATATGAAGTATTGGTAGAACAAGAGGAAGACTAGGATGACATCCAAAACACTATATATGAGGGAAATAATAAAGAAAACAAAGAATATGAACATATAGAAGAAGAGGAAGGGGAAATAAAGTTGCAACCTAGACAAGAATTCCCCTACTTTGACTATGGGGAAGGGGACTCAAAATCCAGTCGAAGGAAATATGTGTAACCAGGGATTTCCTAGACTCCACATAAGAAAAAAGTAGGGAGGAAGTCAAATCAACATAGAAGGTAAGAGGAGACCAAAAACTAGATAGAGCCATGAAAACAAGCCACCATTGACAATCATGCAAGGAAATAAGGGAGAATTCTAAGAAATGCAGGAGGATCGCCCCCCCTAAAAGGGGGTCAACCCGAATCCCTCTTTAAAAGATCAAAGATGTTTCTTGGAATTGTAGAGGACGTAGGATTAGAGAAAGGAATAATCAAATGATAAATTTAGTGAAAAAAAAATGCTCAAGTGCTTCTAATCCATGATACAAAAATGTAGGATTAAGACATCCTTGACAAAATCCTCAAGTGCTTCTAATCCTGGAAACAAAAATGCAGGATCAAGAGATCCTAAAATAAATTAAACACTTTTCAAACAAAAGTACTGGAATGGCAATGCTATCTATGGGAAATTGTCACATACCCCAATTTTGTAAAATTATGTAAATTGTTTTAATTATATTCCTGAGACATTATGTTAAATTTAATGCTAAGTAGGAACTGATGACTCAACAGAGTCAACAGAATTGGAATGTAATTCAAAATATTTTATTATTAATAAATAAATTGTGGAGACAACAGCATGGGAGAGCTGTTAAAAGAGGTTACTGGTCAAATTGGTGGATGGAACTAGGTGGAGGGCAAAAGACAAGTGCCAGCATCCTCAAACACTTCCTAAGTTGCAAGTGGCAACTTCCCTATATTTGGGGTCATGATCCCCCAAGAAAGTGGGATCAGAGCATGTGGCTCATTAAATGACAACTAACCCAAAAAGGCCTAGGCAATCTTTTAAAAGTACTCAATGAAGAGAGTTGAGGCTGCTCAGATATTTTTCCAGAGAGAATTCATTTAGGTGAATGTTATTCAGGAAATTCATTGAGGAAAGAGGGAAAAAATAGTAAGGAAGTTGTTTGAGAGTATTGCTGCAGTAACTTGGTTTATTACAACTTTTTAGCTGGGAGAACTTACTGATAAGTTCTGAGTTAATACTGAGTTTGAAGACTGGTATCTGATTTTGCTGCACCTAGTTCCAGCTCGGGGGTCCTGAGGAGTCGCTGTCTGAGCGCTCTCCAGGAGTTGGTAGGGAGGAACGGCCTCCCATTTCTGTTGTTGTCCAAAGATTAAGCAAGTTCTGTTACTTATCTGTCTTGTTTAATTTCTTTGAATGGTTATATGTTATGTTGTAGTTATGATTTAAGAGTTAACTGGTTAATGATGTAAATGTCTTAATTTCTTAGTAATGAAACCTTTTGATGAATGTTAAAGACCCTCTGTGTTTTTCCACATCTGGGTTTTTACCAGATCGTACTCCAGCACAGGGGTTAAATTTAAATAAGGATAGCATGATGAGATTTCAGAGTAGTAGTTTGTTTTCTTTAACTATTACCAGAAAAGATATGTTAATGAGTATTGTATGAGTTTTTAGTTACCAACTATTCCTGGTATTGTACTTTGTTTCCAGTAATTCAAGTTGTAAAGAACAACTAGTAAATGTCAGATTAGATTTAATACTGTGTTACTATACAGTCTTTTCTTCTGTATTAAAATAATTTCATACTAAATGTCTATAATAAACTGAACATAAGAATAGTTATACAAGGATTAGATATTACTATTAAACCAATCTGGTATATACTCTATGAAGATTTTGTGATGCAATTAATTCTTTATTTTATGAAACTAAGTTCGAATTTAGTTTTCAGAGTTGTTTTTCTTTTTCTTTATAGAATCTGAATGAATGTTAATATTTGTACTTACAAGATAAACTCTGGACGAGTTAATTATAATACTGTATACCTATACATAAACAACATAACTAAGAAAATAAATTAATTAATACATAACATAATAGTATAGTATAAATTATACAAGAATCAAATAGCAAGTACTGTTTTCAATATACTTACAAAATAAACTGAGAATGTTAATCTAGAATCTATAGTAATTACCATGAGTTAATATAGTTAGTTTATAGTAATTTATTTATGCAATACAAGAATATTGATATTATTAACATAGGGAGTATTCTTGTGTACTGTAAGTAAATCTTAGAAATATTTTATATTGTATCTTAGAACTACTTTACTATCTGAGTTATAAGTAAAAAAATTCATTGACAGTACTAAGATAAATAAATAAATAAATAAATAAATAAAAAAGATATAAAATCCTACATTATTAACATAGTATAAACAATATATAAATTATAATTTCTTACTAGTAAGAAGAGTTAAATTATAAATCAGTTAACAACACACCTTTTCAGTAAACAAATTCAATGTATTCTTTTTACAGGAAGCAAACAACAGAAATACAGGTTGCTCTTTTATTGATCTTAACTATACATTATAAACATAACAAGTAGCCCTATTATTACATGAGTACTTTTTAATTTAACAATAACCTTAAAAAGATTAGGGATGGGGTTATTCCTTCCCTGTCAACTAGGGCTAAACCTAGTAAAACCTAATTTATTCAAATAAATTAACAAATGGAGGAATTAACAGTATTTTTTTTCTCACAGCCGAGTTATTAAATAAAACAAAGTAAGCATGCAAATTTCCAATGCTGTAAGTAAGGAGGAATGCATCAGAAGGAAACAGTTTTACAAACTTTTATAATAACTGAGGGTAAAACCCTATCCTTTCAAAATAATACAAAGGTAACAACTGTAATCCAGTTTTGTTTAATAACCCACGGCAGTAACAAAAATTTACACATGAAGGCTTACATCCGTTCATTACTTTAAACATAGAAACTTAAACAAAAGCAAAAATTTACAATCACGGCTGAAGCCGGAGAGCTCTGCAGTAGAGCTAGGGTCTTAACCTAACATGTTAACAACGAACAAACAATTAAATAACCGAAATCATTGAGGGTCTAAACAGGCCGCAACGACCATTTCTTCATAACCCCATAAGGGTTACACAAGGTAGATGAGCCATGAAGAAACCAGGGCTTACTAGAGCCTTGATCGCCGCAACCCTTACTCCTTTTGCAGACAGATAAGAGAAGCAAGACCATAACTACAAACCACATAAAACTGGTTGTTAGTTTTCTTATATATATTTTAAAAAGCAAGGAAATTTTTAAACAAGAATTTGAACTTATCAGTTACAAGACTGATTAATACATTACCTCAGCAACGAAAGTAGCAACCAGCTTCGCAGCGACCAGTGATAGCACGAGCAGGAATTTCAACATTCAGCTACAAGAAGGAGACAGTGGTCACAGTACTTCCTCGACCTTTGTCAACAGAGAAAACCCAACCATTCAACAGATCGGGTAAAACCCTATAGCGGTGATATTCTTTCTTTGCAACCACTCATAGTATATCGTGCATTCAAGCCACTATATTCTGGAAGGAGAAACCACTTCCGCATTAGTGAACCGAAGGAAGAAGGCGGAGTCTGATACAGGCGAGGGTTTGGAGTTTGAGCTGTCGAGGCAGTGAAAAATAGCTAGGAGAATGAGCAAGTATAGCGTGGAGAAACACAAAAGAACAGTCTCCACTTGGGTGCAACGCACAATAGTAGCAGGGAGAAATGAGCCGAAGGCATTCAAAGCTTTGCATAAGTGACAGAACAGCCAGCCTACTCGCAGAAGCCGGAAGAGTGCCCAAAGGCGAAGGAGAGCAATGATTTAGGTTTAGAAATGAATCTTTTAAATAACAGCGATGCTTGGCTCATACGTAGCCACGTTGCCCTAAAAATATTTCATCCACGATGGGTAATCTCTCCATAGTTTTGGATGAGCAAAACTCGCGAGAAAACCTTGTGATAATCAATGGCAATCTCGAGGGTCATATTATAATCCAGCGGGAGTCAACCTATAATTGGAAAACGATAATAAGAATTGTATTTTGGTACATAAAACTATACCTTAGAACCTTCCTCAATGCATTCTTTTGTTTCACGTGATAGTATATCATCACCCTTACATTGTAACAAAATGATAACATTATGACCATCGTGGGTACAACAAACATTATGGTGAAGAACTTTATAACATGATGTTTTGTTTAAATAACTTACGTTCATAAGAATGCTATAGTGATAAGTGCAATCACATCATCCTTTTTACAATTTGAAATGTTATTATAAACTTGAAATGTTTAATGTAAAGGTTTTAAGAGTCATCTTTGGAGTGAGTCTATAACCTTAAATTTTATCATGGATTTGTTTATGACCTGTTCAACCAGAGAATGTAACTTTTTAGGTCATTAAACTCCTTATAGTCCAAATAGAATATGCTTGTGTAAGATTATAATTGGGAAATATAATATATAAGAATAAGAAAGAATATTGATCTATTTACAAGTATTCCCCGACCACTTTAAAAACTTTTAGAGTCTTCTAGTAGTTGATTTTTAGGAGATTGCAAGTTTAACCAGTTTACAATAGATGATTCATCGGATCTAGGTTAAACTTAGTCTATGTGAATCAATGGTAATATATATAATATCTGGAACAACAATATAAGATTATTCCTATCATTGGATGGTTTAAAATTGTTTAGCAGTAAAAATGTGAATCCCTTATTTATACACTTTAAATAATAGAGAGTGATTGTACTTTCTTATAGATAAACTTTGGGGTTTGTATGCTAATGCAACCATTCTTATATGAAGATATTTTAACACTGATGAACATGATAGATATCAGACTTTTCAGTAATCTTAAGAAGTATAAATCTATCTCTTCTAGATTTAAGAACAAATAAAGAATTTACCTAAGTAAGCATTAACAGGTGCTTAGCCGCTAAAGTCTTACCAAATTTTGAACTGCAAACAGACTTGTACTTAAAGACTTTAGAATCTTTACTTGCAACAGCCAACCTTCTTACTTGTAATCTATAAAGACAGAAGGAACACTCTGCTTTAGCTCAAAATCTAAGTAAGCCCAGTTGTTCATGACTGCCACCTTGTGTTCACAAAAAAGAAACCAGTCAGCAACTTGAAAAGATAGTTCTATCATTTCATGCAGATAACAGATAAATTTGATCAATAAACTGATAACCTTTAACTGATTAAATGATTAGTTAACTATATTATGTTATTATTAGGTAAATTTAAAAAAAATTTAAATTTTTCAGAAAATTGGGGTTTTGACAGAAATTCTGGGGGCATATGCATGCTTTGGAACGATTCCATCTTTGGGTTGAAAATATGGACATAAGACGCTAATTAGATGGAGGTGAGACTTCCTTATTTACCATCTGATTTTTCAATCTACATTTTCAATGTTTGCATGCCTAACAACTTCCAAGAAAAAATGTAATGCTAGATCTCCCTCAAGCAACAAACAAAATTAGGTCCCTCTCCACTTCTTGTAGCAGGGGACTTTAATACTGTTCTCCATGAATCAGATAAAAAAGGAGGGAACATAGTGAGGGAGAAAAGTTGTGAGCACATGGAATATTTCGTTTCTCAATTGGATCTATTGGATGTCAACCCATCGCTTGGTAGATTCACATGGTTAAACAATAGACTGGGCCCTAGAAACATTGCTGCTAGACTGGATAGGTTCCTCATTAGTAGGTCCTTTATAGAGGATCAACTCTCCTTCTCTTCCAGTATCCTCTAGTGGGTTGGCTTGGACCACAGGCCTATCTCTCTCGAAGGAAGACTCTAAGAAAATTTGGGCCCTATACCATTTAGATTTAACCCCCTTTGAGTGGGTGATCCATCTTTAATGGAACCGGTGGAGAAAGCATGGACCCCTTGGATTTTTGGATCCCCCATTTATATATGTGAGCAAAAATTGAAGAATACTAAAAGAGCTTCGAGGATATGGGTAAAAGACAAAGAAGAAAAGGAAAACGAAAATGCAAAGGATTTAGCATTAAAAATGGAAAGCAACAAAAGGTATTTGGAGGAGCAAGAGGTCACCCAACATCTGTTGTTTGAAGAACACATCAACTTCACTAAATATCAAAACCTTCTTTGAAAGGAATAAGGAAAGTGGAGACTGAAATCCAGAAGCCTTTGGATTCAAGTAGGATATAGAAACATGAAGTTATTCCATTGAAAAACCAAGGAAATACTTTGGAGAAACAAAGTTCAAGAAATTAAAAGGAGGATAGAATGGAAATTGAAGAACAAGAAGAACTTAAAACTGTAGCAAAATAATTTTTTGAAAATATATACAAAGAGGAAGAAGGAGGGGATATAGATTCATGGAAGAAGATGATTAATAATATACCTAACATGATTACTAAAAAATATAATAAGCACTTAATGGACACAATTTTTGAAAACGAGATGTGGAAAGAATTAAGGCAAATGAACTTGGACAAAGCCCCGTGTCAGGATAGATTTATAGGCCCTACATATGCTGCTGGAAAATCATTAAAAGGGACCTGGTCAAAATGATACAATACTACTAAAAAATATGCTAAAGTAGGGGGAAACATGAACTCTACTTTTCTGAGCTTAATTCCTAAGGAAATTAATCCTACAAATTTTTCCAGGTTTCATGCCATCTCTTTTGCAATGTTTCCTACAAAATAATTTCTAAAATATTCCAAATAGGTTAAAGCCTCTCATGCACAAACTCATCTCCAAAAAACGGGTGGTTTTGTGGATAAAAGGAAAAGATTAGATAACATCATTCTAGTTCAAGAAGCCATTCATTACAGTAAGGAGAGAGGTGAAAAAGGAATGGTCATCAAGTTGGACATGGATAGTTCCTTCAACAGGGTAAGACATAGTTTTATTTTTGCGGTTCTGACTAGATTTGGTTTTGGAGTAGAATTTTTGGCTTGGATGGAATCATGTATTTGCAACCCGTGGATCTAGTAAATGGGAGGCCAATTGATTACTTCATAATTCATAGAGGACCACGTCAAGGATTTCCTCTCTCCCCTTCCCTTTACGTTCTATTGACCTAAGCTTAGAGTAGAAAACTGGGGATAGATAGACTAAAAAAATACTATGGGATTAAAAATAACTCAAGGTGTCAAAATAATCAATCATTCTCAATTTGCAGAAGACACCCTCTTCCTGGGAGGCGATTCAACCATTCTGGCTCACAGGTTCAAGTAAACTCTCGACGTATTCCTAAGAGCCTCTAGGGGGAAAACCAACAAGTAGAAATGCCAAATCTATTTCTGGAATACTAATAGAAGAAATGAAATAGCCATTTCCATAATATTACAATTCCCTGTCAAAGAAGAGTGGCAATATTTCAAGTATTTAGGAATTCCTATCTACTACAAGGATCTGCCAAAATTAGAATGGACTCAAATACTAGATAAGATTAACAAGAAAATCCATTCATTGGGGGGCGAATGGATTAACTTACTTGGTCTAATTTTCTTGATTAGAGCAATTTTATATTTTTTTCCCATATTTCATCTCTCCATGCTTTGGGGGAGAATTAAAGTTAAATATTCAATTTCAAAATAAATTCGAAATTTTTTATAGAAAGGTGGAATGTTCTATACAAAAAGAATGGACCTAGTGAATTGGAATATGGTCAGAGTGCCTAAGGCCGATGAAGGACTAGGAATATATGAACCTTCCATAGCGAATTTGTCTTTGGTAGATAAATTTCTTTGGAGACTGGTTACTGGAGAGGTGCATTGGTGGAAAAAATATCTAGTCCATAAGTATTTTCATCAGGACCGACTTTGATGCTTAAAGTGATCCTTCACTACGAAAAATCAGTATTACAGTCATCAACCACTCTTCTTCAGATAAAAATTACTTGGATTCCTGGTAATGGAGAGAAAGTCAATTTTGTGGCAGGGTAATATCATAGGAAATCCCCCTCTGGTGGTAGAACAATATCTAACCCCCTTAATAATTTTGTGTCAAAACTAGGGCATCTATAACATCTATGAAATTGTAGTCTGGAGTGAAGATGTAAATTGGAAGGAGTGGCAGATAGGAGGTCTTCCTACTAAATTGTCTGCACATTTTCAGAAAATGTGTTTCAAATTGAAAGGATGCACTCCTTCCCATCTTAGGTTGGCAAATGCAAGGGGATAGGGAAGACAATACTATGTTGTTAAAGATGGATATGCATCCCTCTTGAATCAAACATAATTACCTCCCAAGTTAAGCAAGTGGAAGAAGGTTTGGAGCACGAGAAACCTGCCCAAATTTAACTTCTTTTGTTGGCTTCTCTCACATGGTAAATGATTAATAGGAAAAAATATTTTAAAAAGAATCTTCAATGGTCCTTTCAGTTGTGTTTTTTGTAAAAAGGAGGAGGAATCAAGTGATCATCTCTTTCTTGGTTTCTCGTTCTCCACATGAGTCTAGAAACAGGTTTATGGTGCCTTGTTTCCTCTTATAAGGTGTCTTAGCTAGGATTCCAATTTAATTTTTAGTTGGAATAGATGCTACAAGGGAAGTCTAGTAAATAAAATCGCTTTTAAATATTGTTTCATGGGATTGGATAAATTCACTACTTAGAAAATATGGCTTTCCATGAATAGGGATTTATTCTCTAAGGAATTTGTCACCACTTCGGTAGTGGCATTAAGAAGCTGAAGTATGATAGTTGAGTTTATCAACTATAGAAAAGGAAAAAAGTATTTAAGCATCTTTGTCAAGAAGATTCAAGATGGATAGTTTGGATGAATATCCTCTTAAGTGGTGAGGAATTAACTCCTATATCTTTGGGTTTAGACCCCTCTAGATCATTCTAGTAGCTTCATATTCCCTCACGAGAATTTGAAAATTGAAGAATTAATAAAGTTAATCCCTTTATTTTCTTTGATGGAGCCTTAGAGGGAAACATATGGATGGATAGAGCAGGAGGGGAGATTATTTCCCCAAAGGGAATCACATGGACAATATAGTCTTGTAACATTAGGTTTGCAACTAATAACCAAGAAGAAGCTTTAAGCATTCTACGTGACATTTGTTTGGACAAAGGAAAAGGTTGGATATCTCTTGTCATTCTTAGAGACTCTATGATGGTGATCAATATTCTTGTATGAATCTTCCTTATAATACGCTTCTCAAATCTATTTTTACGAATATATTTCAAGAAACCCAGAGTCTCTCTAAAATCCACGTGTTTCATGTATTCAGGTTAAACAACCATGAAGCATATTTGAAAGCAAATTTGGCTCTGCGAGAGGGAACAATATTTCTTAAGATCAATGGACAGATTTCTTATAAATCGTTTCCCTAACTATGCTTGGATCAAAAGACCAAGAAGGTAGTATGAGTCTCTTTCTAAGGAAAAGGAACAACAGTCTTGGCATCAACGAAATCTCTATCGAAGTTGCCTAGAAGGTTATGTATCAATACATGTGGATTAAATATGCTACTAGATCCTTGGAACAAGAGACAAGAGTGAATTCCTATCACAAAATAAAGGATCATTTTGAAAATGTAGCACCCCATAGAGTTGGCCGACCTCCATTATGCACCACTTCATATCTCTGTGGTTATCCCTACCACTCATTGAAGTCGAAATGGAGGATCTTTTGGTTCAGAATATAGAATAGCTTAACCAAAGATAACATGGATGTTCCAGAAAGTGGGGGAGTGAAATAACCATTGAACATAACCAATTAGGACCAGATGGAGACCGTGAGCATAAATATGGAATGTGACAGCTACACCATTATCATCAAGGACAACGATGAGAAGGAAAGGGGAAGTTGGAGCTATAACCTAGTTATAGTTTGGTCCTACATAAAAATATTGAGGCAAAGGAAGTATAAGCTGAATATTAAATTTCAAGGTATGACTATAGAATTAAATACACTTCAGTTAGTTGTTGAAGCATTCCAGCTCCAAATTGAAGAAGTTGATCTTCATGATATGTAGCAGATTAATTCCAATAGGAAATACCTCCTCTAATTGTTTTATATGGGAAAGTTTTATAGTATTATGATTTTGGGCATTTTCTATATATATTATTCAAGGAATTTTTGTAACTTACAGAGGAACATTAGACATAGAAAAGACAGCTTCATGACTAACTCCCTCCTCCCACCCATTAGTGCAAAAGAATACTATTGGTTTGCAATTTTTTGTAACTCTCCTCTTCCTTTTGGCAACTTAATATAATACAAATTTCTTGTTTAAAAAAACAAGAAGATTTCCATGAACCTTACCATGGAAGAATGTTGTTATCTTATTAAATATGGTAATTAGAAACCAAAATACCTTGTATTTATTTGCAGAAAAAATTGAATGCATCACGAAGATAGTGTTTTTCCCATGCCAACAATCTACTTCACTTAACATCTTGTTAATACCCATGTGTGAATGACTCCCAATTTAGTAGGAACACATTCACTTCATTCCTTTACACCCAATATTGGATGATAAGGGAATCATTCCCATGATCAATTCGATACACCATGCCATTAATCCATTTTTTTGGTTTAGGATGTCTCTTTGCAATAAGAATGCATCACTTCCCATTTCAAGCAATTTTTTGTATGTTTGCCATGTAACATACATTTGAGCATGCCTATTGTGTCTCTCAATTGGAGAAGCACACATAAAAGGAAAGATCCAACCCATTGACTTATAGATTCCAATAACTGCATTTGGTGAACTCGATGTTGGTGTGTGGATGCAGGATCGACACAACCATGTAAAGGACAACCATTTTTGTCCACATGTTTATATTGGAGGTAAATGATGAGCACCAAGATGCGATCTATATGGTATTGTTCTAAATACACAATGAAATTGACACTGTCTGTTCCTCCTTGAAACAATAAAATTGTTTCTTACGCAAATAACCGATGTAAATAATACAAATGATCCATAAATGGACAAATAATTGAATATCTAATTAATAAGATAAAAGATGATAATGTACAATGAGGATGTAGCTGCATATATAGGGCTTATAAGGTGACTATTCACTAAAGGGTTTTGTGCCTTAGTTAAATATAATTAGTATTATGTTTTTATTTTTAATATAATATATTATTCATTATTTTATATTGTATTTGTTACTTTTCTTTCCCCTTAAGGGAAGATTTGTCCTCAAAGATTATTAAAGACAAGGATTACGCCTTATTTCTTGCTTGTAATGTCATATCTCGATCTTTTGTGTTAGAACTGTGACACTTTGATGAAACAAGATGATACGAGCTACGAATTCCCAATAAAAATGTCACGTCATTTGTGAAGTTGTCCATCAAATATCTATCTTCATTGGAACTATTTGTTGAATGCTTTGTTGGATGGAACTTCTCGTTTTCTACTTAGCTTGTTGATTTTGTGTTCTTTCTTCTATGATATCATAATTCATTTCTTTATGTTCATTTTGACCCTGTCGTTGGTCAAAATAGTTTTTTATAGTTTGGGTGTCGATAAGGAGTTCTTGTTGTTTTTTTACTAGATTGGTTTCTTTTTTAACTCTAACAAAGACTGGATTTGTATTTTCTTATTTTTACTCAACTTGGATTTTTGAGTCTAAGGGTTTTGATTTCGTTTGAATTTTCTCCAACTTGTTTTTCAATGAATCTTTATCATTCTTAATTTTCTTGATCATTTCTTCTTGCGATCTCTCATCATCTTTAAGCTTCTGAATCTAATCTATTAGATATTGTTTATGCTTCTTATGGCAACCATTTTCTTCGATATTTTCTAATAGTTTCTTATGAAGACCTCGATTCTCCTCTTCGATTGATTGTATTGCGGCTTTATCCTTCGCCTTCTTTATTTGAAGAAGCAATTTCTAATTATGATTTCATAGATGAGAGATCTTTTCTTCTTTGCTCATGATGACTTTGTCAAATTCTTTTTGTATCTTTTGTTTTGATTTTTTATCTTCTTGTGAAATCATCTTCGAGATGTCTTTGAAGTGTTCAGATGACACAAATCCTGAATCTAACTTCATTGTAACATCCCATAGCGTGACTTGCTTCTTCTTATATGAGAGCGCTAAAAAAAATTCTTCATATTTAAGATGACTACCCCTAATGTTTCCATCCATGGTGAACCAAAAATGATGTTGACTTCATTTATATATATAGTCATAACATTGAATTGGGATGTGAACTTATACTCATCAATTATTCATTGTAAGTCTGTAATTTCATAATGCTTCTCACCATAGGTATCTCTATTTTCAATTACACTTGGTTCTGGGACTAATAATTGATTTTCCAAGTTGTTGTTAATGTGATTTTCCTTAATGGTTGGACAAATAGCAATGCTAATACTTTTTCCTTGAATAGTTCCCTCAAGTTTTATTAGGTTTGACTACTTTTGAGTAGGTCTTATGGAATCTTTCTTGCTTTTCACCATGACACTCCATTTTTTTTTTTTAATCTTCAACATGGCTCTTCTTATAAAAAAATCTTCTTTTGATGCTCTTTTTATCTTCTTTTCTCAAGACTTCTTGTAGATTGAATGTAGATTGGGTGGTTGTGAGGAATGGTTGTTACCTTCCCCACCCAAGTTCAAATGTAGCTTGCACCTTGGTAGCCTTAAGACTTCTTATGCACTTCTACATTTTGAATAATTTATTTTATATTTTAACTTTATTATTAGGTTTCACAAATGCTTCCAAGAAAACATGTGTTGTTTCTTGTTGAAAAATAAACTATGTATTTTTTTTAAGTGGTTTCTTATTTTCTTACTTTTCTTTCTTTCTTTATTCTTCGTATTTCTTCTTGTCACTATATTTTTTCTTCTTCTTCCTTTTTATCCTTTCTAGGTGAAAGACCCAATGATTCAGAAAATATGAGATGACTGTTAAAAGCCAAGATATGGACAAACGCATGGATCAAGAACCTTACTCTGATACCACTGAAATAATCAAATTGTTTCTTACACAAGTAACCATTGTAAATAATACAAAGGATCCATAAATGGACAAATAATCAAATATATAAATGATAAGACAAAATATGATAATGTACAATGATGATGTAGCTGTATATATAGGGATTATAAGGTGACTATTCACCAAAGGGTTATGCCCCTTAGTTAAATATAATTAATATTCTGTTTTATTATTATTATTATATATTATTCATCATTTTAATATTTTATTTGTTACACTCCTCCTTTATTAGGATGTTTTTTTTTCTTTTATTTTTTAACAAATATTTAACAATGGATCTGTAATCCCCTCGGACATATAACACCAGTGCTTGTAAACATAAAAGAACTAGTTAGATCTCAAAGTTCAAATAAAAAAACATAAAACACAAGTTTGTATATAACCCTACGAATACCAAAATACTAGATTTGGCATATGACATCAACATGACATGCATCACATTAAAAGAACAAATATTTGTAGATTTTTCAATTTAAAAAACAAACTTTCCTGACATATATCTCTCTATAACAATGTCATGACTACCATTGCAAATGAAGATAAATAGACGTGATAATAGCTCTAGAGTGACAAAAATAGCTCTAGCATATATCTCCTTATAAAACTAAGGTGATGTGCAATAGAAGGATTACATAAAAAAAGAAAATATATGTAGGTTTTAAATGAAAAAACAAACCAAGCAAGCATATATCGCTCTCTAAACACATTATACAACCTGACAAGAACTCTAAATAGTTCTCGTTTTTTTATAGGTTTCATTTAGTGATTATTTTTTACCTTTGAGTCGAAAAGTGAGGATACCGATAGCACCCATTTCTTTTTCAATGATACAAATTACAACTTTTTGGAAACCCCAGTCGATGTTGGTGCAAACAAAACCCTAAATTGAAAAAGTGCTCCTTGAGAATCACTCTCATTTTTTATTGGGGTTAAAATTTCATAATGTTTGAAATAATAGTCTTCACATCCAAAGTAATTGCAATAAAGAAACTAAAATCAACCTTTAAATTGAAAATACATACTACTAATAACACTCATTTATTTTGTTAAATTATAATAGTAAATATTTCAAATGCATGCATGGTCGAAAAAATATCAACTTTTATTTTTTTAAATTACTTCAAAAACAAACATTAAAAATATTAATTTCAATTAAAACAAAATAACTTAAAAATAAAATAAAAATTCAAAAATAAATAACTTTGAAAAAATAACGTAATTTTTATTAAAATCATAAAAAAATACAAAAATACAAAACATTAAAAAAATTAAAAACAAAAATCAAATCAAAATAAAATAAAATATTAATAAAAAATATAAAAATAAAATAAAAAATACATATAAAAAATTATATAACAAAAACAACTTAAAATACAAAACCAAAAAAACATATAAAACAAAACATGTAAAAACACATTCCATATACCATATTTTTAACAAAAACAACTTAAAATACAAAAACC
>LPNX010496081.1:491802-562474 GCA_001517045.1 Pseudotsuga menziesii | reverse complement strand
TAAATATTTTTTAATTAATTTCTATTCATTCATTTATAATATCTAAAAATAATAAAAATATATACGAGTCCTTTTAACTAATAGCTTTATCATCATTACAGTGCTACATCGTTCAAATTTTAAAACATATAGTATTTTAAATAATGCAAATATCAATCAATGCACTAATGTTTAACATAATTCTAGCTCAATATGGGAAATATTTAAGTAAAATTTGTACATCTCTTATTTATTTAAGCTGAATTTGGATGGGGATTGACTGCTGTATTTTAAAGAAACAGCCTGCTGCAAACATAAAATTTATTTAAGCTGAATTTGGATGGGGATTGACTGCTGTATTTTAAAGAAACAGCCTGCTGCAAACATAAAATCTATAAAAACAGCTTTGTCCCTTCACAGCTTAAAATAAGTTAGAAAAATATTAGAAGTCAAATGCTTTGTCTCTTTCTACAGTATTTAGTGTGTTTGGTCTCTGGGAATCTCAAGGTTTTATATCTTCACTTTGTAAGTTTCGATGCTCTCTTTTTTATAAATTAATCATATTGATGTTGGTTGTAAGGTTAGTACATGAAATAAATGTTCTTGGTTCAAGAAGATAGGTATATTTAAAGGTTATACAATATTGCTTCAATCAGACAGCAATGCAAATTTGCAAATATAGCAGCCAACCAAAATATAAATAAATGTACGAGCATACAACCAAATAAAAATCAAAATTAACCTATTAATGCCCATTTATAGCTGACAGACTGAAAGTTTTATTTTGCAGGTTGGATCAACAGTTAAACGATTGCACCCAAAATGAGATATGACAACATTTGGAGACAATTTAATTTTACTGCATGTGAATAACAAGAACTGTCTAAACGTGGAATTTGTCACTAAACACTCCGTTTCTGGTTATTTTTATTTGAATTTGAAGACGAATTTATAGACAAAAATTCTATGTAACATGATGAGTTGATAGGGAAAAATAAAAAAACGCAGTGTAGAGATTTGATAAGACTTACCTGCTTCCCAACAGCTGAGCACTCAGCAAAGAAGGGTGCAATTGTTTGTGACTCCATACCTTCAGTTTCAGTTTCACTATTTTCATGACTTGTTCTTGCTCATCGATCTTCTAAGGAATACAACAATCAACAAGGTCATGAGATCGACACTCCCAGCCTCCACCACTACCCTATGCGACTGAGCCTGAAGAAGGATTAACTGACTGCCTCCCGACTCATAATGCAGTACACACTCTTAAAATTTCTAACTACTGTTGGCCGGGTTGCTGATCGTCATTGCTGGTGTCTTGTTGCGCTTGCCTCTGGTGATCATACTGATCAGGGCTTCTCATAGGCCTGCCAGTGTGATTATAAGCACTGAGAGGTGCAATGATCCCATAAGGGCCTTCGACCCCTCCCAGGCCAAGCCCTATTCTGGGATGCTGTGGGGAGCCTTGCTGCAGAAGCATGGAGCTCATGGGCATGTGGGCTCCTAGATGGGCGGTCTGGAGTTTGAGTCCCGAGAGATTGATTCTGGGCATGACAGTAAAGCCACTGGGAAGTATTTGGGTGGGAAGAGGCATCATAGGATTCGAAGCTGATTGCAGATTGTTATGATCTCTGCCTGATCTTCCGGTGCCGAGATGAATAGAAGTACTAGTAGGAGCTGCTAAACGATAGCCAGAGGTCCATAACTGCTCCGTGGATTGATTGATCCCAACACTGGCGGGTGGAGTCGAGCTCGAGCCGGCGGTCACGGGAAGCATCCAAATGGTTCCAGGCATTGGCAATCGGCTGCTGGTAGGCGCCACAGTCCACACGGCAGTGGCAGCAACAGCAGGAGGCATGAGCCCAGAATAGCTGGCTCCGATGGTACCACTTGCTATAACAATGGCAATGGGATATAATTTTTATTTTTTTAATTTTATTATTATGATGTCATGTTGCCACATGTCAACTCAAATCTAGATACCAAATTCCAAAGTTTACATCATCTTCTATCCACCAATAAGCTGTCTACAAAATAGTTTTTTAACAAAAAAAAAATAAAATATTTTACAAATCCCTAAGTTATACTTTGCAAAACATATTTTAATTTTTTATACCTGCCTCAAAAGAGAGCAACTAATACAAAGTCAAAAGAGTTTGACTTGCAATGGATTATAATATACCTTCCTGAGGCATGTATAAAAAACATATAAAACAAAACATGTAAAAACACATTACATATAACATATAAAAATATGTTAAAAGAAACACATAAAAACACATAACATATTAAACACAAAATAAAATAATATAATATATTAAACCTGAAATAAAAACTTAACGCATAACATATTAAGGACATATAACATTTGTGGGGCTTTATGTCAAGCAATGATCAAATTTAAAGGGTGGGTCTTAATTTCAATGGGAAGGGAATTTATTCTCTGAGCCCTTCAGAGATAAAGGACAATATAAATAATTGTACTTTAATGGACAAGTATAAATTAACCAAACCTTTTCAGGCTTTCACACAAAAAAATACAAAAACCAAATATTGTTCTTTCAGCGCTTGTTGTGAAAGCATGCATGTATGTGATGGAGGGGCCTAAGTCAATTGAATCCTTGCAACTCATTGCATGTCTGAGTCTAACGATCCACGGTTTATATTGAACCAGAATACCAAAATAAGTTTATTAATGGTTGATTTCAGAAATTTATAGGTGTGAGTAGTTAAGTGCTTGTGGCTCTAAAATTTGTTGTGTTTTGTACTAGTCCATGATTCACTGAATCCATAGTCACGGGTAGGAATTTAAATTATTTAATGAAAAAAATTAATGTGTATAACCTCTATGTCGAGACAGTTTTCCATGCTGATGCTTTCCACTACCCTCTTTATTGTCTTACCAAAAGGCATGATAATCAGGAAGAAGACCTAAAATTATGGACTTCACCTTCAATGAATGCCTTGCAATCATATTGGTAATAACTATTTTGGTAGCGCTGAGGACAAATATCGTGAGAAACCACAAATGTTTGGAAGGACGGAGGAAGATAACATCATGATCATGCAACTCATCAAAATGAAGACTATTCTTGAGCCAACAATTGTTTTTTTAATTTTATTAATAACCATTGTTTCTCCATATCGTGTTCCCAATGACACCTCTCTATAGCAATCCATAAATCAATTTCTGCACAATTTGTGATCCTAGCTACATGCCATTTTTTGTTTTTGCATGACATCGAGTGTTCTTTATAGTTGTCGTGAGTCCATGATATTCATGCAAGAAATGAATTCTTGTAGAGGAGGACTTTTCAAACCTACCTTTTGAATTACATTTTGACGGAAAAAAAGTGGACATTGGAAGCGAGGTTCACATATAAGGTAGTAGGCACAAATGTTGGAGCTCGTTTCGGGCCTAGTAGTTGCTGACACATTGTCACACTTTAGATCACAACCCCAAGTGACTCGGGAGTCAAATTAACATCTCGATGGCTAGTGCCTCGTAGTCATTAATGATTACTGGCCATCTTCAACAACTAAGCACCGAGTGCATGACATGAGTGAGTAAGTGATTATAATTTATCATATTTACAATATTTTGAATGATGAGTTGAACTTTATAGCATAAGAGTTTCAACATCTTGAGGTATTTATATGAATGGCTAATTTCAAATGTTGCTCTTCTTTTGAAATGTTGATATAAATTATACCCTTCTTTATTGGAAGGGTAAAATTCAAATTTTAAATTTTTTTTGTAGGGAAATTTTAACTTTACACTTCTAGGAAGGGCTACAACCCTTTGGAAGGGCTGTGAAGGGTTCAATTTTGAACGTTGATGTCAAGCATTGAGCCATCATCAAAGCGACAAATAATGGTTCACTACTTTAAAGTGGTGGCGCTTTGGTAATAGTTGGATTTTTATTTTATTTTTCAGAGAAAAAAAATATCAAGCCTCACATTAATATATGTTTACGTTGAAGGTGTTTTTTCTATAGAGACACAGTCTTAGAAGATTTCTCGTCTCTCTAGCCATTAGCAAATCGACAGGTGTCGTGATGGATTAGCAAATGGAGCTTGGACAGCTGTTGTGTCTCGATTTCAAAGGAAAATATTTCCATGCTGATCAAATGGCATGATGGAATTCTTTTTTGTTTTTTTTACTCCAGTTTAGTTGGGTCCCCAATTCCTCAATCTCGATTCGGGAACTTTTGTCCCGTAGACCGCATGTGTCCTCTATGTTATGGCTGGTGCTGCAGGTGAATGGATTGATGGATTGATTTCCAATTGCAGATCGTTCTTTGCGGTTGGTGTTTAGTGTGTTTTCTTGACAGGTGGCAAGCGTCTTTTCACTACACTTCTATCTGTTGTCCTAAATGATACAGGATTTTACTGTCCTTCTCTGTAGTTCATTTCTATCGATTCGGTAGAGTCCTTGCCAAGACTTTACACCGACGATTTTGCGAAAGTTTTCGTCTAGCAGTTTTTGTGTGTTTAGCCTAAGATATTCTAAATGAGTTTTCTGGGTTTGGGCTCACAATTTGTGGGGTCATTTTGGTCGAGGTTTCATTTCATTGGTGCTTCACTCAGTTGAATACACTTTGCCCATGTCCCTTCATCCACTGACATTTATGTTTCATCCATGCATTATTGCTCAATTAATGCAAGAAAGCTTGTCATATGATTCAGACATGGGCCAATATCTTCATTTTTTCTCACCTTATGACGATATTCAAAATCTTGTTACAATACTGCATTTACCGCATTTGTTATTGCACTGCCTTTTCTTTGCATATATAAACAGACATTCAGGTAACCACTATTTCTTATTGTTTGCTTCACACATATTGATTTTGCTTCGCTTTATTTACACTAGAGAGTTTCCAACAAAGGTTTTTGTACCTTCTTAAATTTGCAGGTATTCCTTTAGTCTGCTTAAATGTTTTGAATATTCATTTAGTCTGGTTTTGACATGGTCAAACACCTTTGCTTTGTTTTGACTATTATTGCTGCTGTGTTGCAAAATTATTGACTTGTATTGGTTATGTGGCTTCATAATGGTGTAATACTCATGCTATGTCAATAAAATGATAGGTATTAGATTTTATGATGGAGTTGTTTTAGGTAAGGAGTTTAGCATAAAACCTGCAAGGATGCTATAATGGTGGTCGCTTCCGGTTTCCTCGATTTTCGACTTTCGTCAATGGGAATTCTGTATTTTTAGTTTATCTTGCTGATTTTCGCTTTCCACTTTGGACAAAGTGGAAATCGGAATTTACATTTTCCAATATAAGTTTCTGTGCTTTTCTGACTTCCGCTTTCTGCAGCGCGTAATGCGGAAACCGGAAAAGTTTGTGGCAGTTATTTTTCCAGAATGCGGAAATCAAACTTTTTCATGCTATGTCGATAAAATTATAGGTATCTTATTTTATCATGGAGTTGTTTTAGGTAAGGAATTCAACGTAAAACCTGCAAGGCTACTATATCAGAGGTCGCTTCCGGTTTCTGCGTTCCGCTTTCCGCCGTCCGCTTTCCAAGGTAGAAAAGATGAAGAAGTTATTTATGTAAATAGAACTTGGGTAGCAATTATGCATTCTTCTTTCCGCAGTAAGGAACGGGGGACATGTATTCTTGATTTCCAAATTCCATCAATGCAAATTCCAAATTTTTAGTTTATCTTGTCGATTTTCGCTTTCCACTTTGGAGAATGCGGAAATCACAATTTACATTTTTGAATATAAGTTTCCATGCTTTCTGACTTCTTCTTTCCGCCGTGCGTAATACCAGAGTCAATTTTCTCTGAAGCCTCTATCTACAGAATACCAGAGTCAATTTTCTCCAAAGAAAAATGAAAGAAAAATCAATTCCATAGTGCGGAATGAGGCATTCAGTTTTTTTCAACTAATAAGGAAAATGTATTCCCGAATTCCACCTATCGTCTATGGAATGAAAGGAGAAATTGAGAAATAAGATAAAAAATTATGTGAAAGACTATTTCGCTTTCCGAATTTCGCCCTACGAAAATGGGAGGTTCAAAATAGAGGGTTTTATTCCTTGAAATTGTCTTTTCGATATGTTTTTACTTGAATACAGGGAAAGTTATGTAGATAGAATTATTCTAAAACATCTTTTATTCAAATTTTAGCACATGTTTAACTATTTACTTATGTACTGAGTTATAAGAAAAATTCAATTTTGTGGGCTATATTTTTCTGCAATTTTGTTGAAAGCCAATGTTTCAACATTGAAACATTAGAATTATACAACAGTATTCGGATTTCCGAAGTGGAAAGGTAAATTGATAATCAATTTATCAATTTACCTTTCCGCTTTCCCTTTCCGTTTTCCAATGCGGAAAGCGGAAAGTGCGCAAAGCAGAAAGGTAAATTGATAAATAAATTATCAATTTACCTTTTCGGATTATGGAAACCCTACCTTGGGCATGTATTCTTTCGATTTTGGTATTTGATATTTGGTATATATACGTATTAGGATTTCTTGATTTCCGAAAGCGGAAAGGTAAATTGATAAATTGATTATCAATTTACGTTTCCGCTTTCCGAGGTAGCAAAGATGAATAAATTGTTTACGTAAATAGAATTTGGGTAGCACTTCCGCATCCTGCTTTCCGCAGTAAGGAACGGGGGCAATGTATTCCCGATTTCCAACTTGCGTTAATACAAATTCCAAATTTTTAATTTATATTTTCGGTTTCCGCTTTCCACTTTGGAGAATACAAAAATCAGAATTTACATTTTTGAATATAAGTTTCGGTACTTTCCAACTTCTGCTTTCCGAATTACAGAATTTGGTTTAAATATATTCCCCTTATTTTTCTTAAACAAACAGTTTCAGCTTTCCCCAAGATAGAGTTTCCACAAAGTGGAATGCAGAAAGGTAAATTGATAAATTGATTATCAGTTTATCTTTCTGCTTTCCTCTTTCGACATTGGAAAGCGGAATGGGGAAAGGTAAAATGATAAATTGATTATCAATTTACCTTTCTACTTTCCTCTTTCCGTATTGGAAATTAGAATGCAGAAAGGTAAATTGATAAATTTATTATTAGTTTATCTTTCCGCTTTCCTCTTTCAGCATTGGAAAGCGGAATGGGGAAAGGTAAACTGATAAATTGATTATCAATTTACCTTTCCTCTTTCCGCATTGGAAATCGCAATGTGGAAAGGTAAATTGATAAATTGATAATGCATAACAATAACCAGAATCATGAAATATGTTCATGCGAAAAAACCTTGTTGTCATATATACATTTTATTTGTTGTCATTCCATTGCATGAATATGTTACATTGCAAAAAAAAAATTCATACCCTCTTTGAATTCACAGGAAAATATAATCATCACGCTATGGAGACTATGCTAACTAAAGATTCTATTTCACTCTTGCTACATGGCACTATCAACCTTTGTCCGCTAGTACAGGTGTCCTCATTAAACCAAGTGAACTCACTCAACTCATCATCTATTCGGTTCTGAATAGCTATCTCGGACGACCTTCACAAATATGAGCTATTGCTTCCAACTATATATAGTAGTCTTGTAGAAACTGGACAACTAAAAGAAGGATCTATAATCAAAGTTACCAAATATGCATGCAACATTGTACATAGTGTAATGTATGTTTAATTTCCTTGTTGTCTTTCTCAACTTAGTCAATTTCACACTGTTCATGCATCCATGGTTTTTCTATCCCTTTGAACTCTAACATACTTCTTCTCATAGGATTATCACATTACTTGCACTCAAAGTTTTCACAGTGGATGCAACAATTATTGGAGATCCTGCACCTTACCACTTACCTGTATCTTCTCCCTCACAGAGTTATTCCTCTGCTCCAGTGAATCCTAGCTCAGTATATGAAAACCCTGCCTTAGCTGCATCAACTATTCCATTCACATCACTCTCCTCTTCTAGCAAAGTTTGGAACATTCAAGGTCGAATTATTACTAAGACAAAGCTACATGAATATGGAAATCAACGAGGCTCTGGAAAAATATTTGGATTTGACATTGTTAATGCTTCACACGATGAAATACATATATGCATTCAATGAATTGGCACTCTCTTTGTATGACCAAATACAAATAGGAATAGTGAACATAGTATCAAATGGCATAGTGAAAGCATCCAATCCAATTTTCAACCATTTGAAGAGCCATAATGATATTTTCCTAGGCTCCTCCTCAACCATCCAACCATGCTTTAAATGAATACCCCTTAATACCTTTTTATTGCTTTAACTTTAAAACTATTCAAGAGATACAAACTATACCCGTCAATTCCATGGTGGACCTTGTTGGCCTTGTCATTTCAGTTTCTCCTACATCCACAATATGAAAATGAGATGGTGTTGAGACTGTTAGGGACACTATTGGACTCCGTGACATGTCAGGCTATAGTATTGACATAACGATTTGGGGAGAACATTGTCAAATTGAAGGAGCTGAGCTGGCCAACCTAAGTGGTTTACCTACACCTTCAGCTGTAGCAATCAAAGGTGGTCGTGTTACAGATTTCAATGGAAAAACTGTTGGAACTATTTCCAACACTACTGTTTTTATAAACCCAAAAATTGAAGACACTTCAGTTCTCCAAAAAATGGTTTCATGACAATGGATTTCATTCAACATCACCATATTTGAGCTGAAATTTCAATGCCTCTCAATCCGGTTCTCGTAAAGTCATTACCATCAATGACCTACACACTTTTCAAGCATCTGAAAAACCTGTTTGGTACTCTCTTGTAGCAACCATCACAAATGTTAACATGGATGACTTTTATTTCCTTGTATGCCCTCTTTTTGTTAACGGAATACAATGCATGAAAAAGATTGCCCACAAAGTTGGAGACATTTGGCATTGTGCTAAATTTGATGGACAGTTTCTTGATTGTGACTACTGATATTTACTAAAGGTTAACTTGGAATATATCACTGGATACCTTCATGGTGTGATATCTTTTGATGATGCTGCAAACCAACTCATGGGAATTTCTGCAAAAGATCTGTCTCTTCTCTCAACTGAAACAACATCAATTGATGAAATAGTCTAGAGGATCTGCAACAAAAAATTGCTTATTACTCTTTCAGTTAAAACAGAGACCTTTTGTGGAGTAGCACGCCTAAAATTTTTAATTGTCATGGTTGAAAACACATAAACGACAATTTCAAATGGACACATAAATATATAAGTTTTTTCAACTTGATACTTAACCATTCTTCATTGTTTATAATGAATTCTTTCAATTCTCAATTTTAACTCCTTCTTTCATTGTTCAACATAGCAGGGTATTTTTTTAAATCTCTTATAGCACCACTTTCTTGCAGATTCATACATGTATGTTTTATGTTTTACTATTACAGTCATTTGCAGAAATAGATAAATTTTAATAGACTAAACTCTTTAAAATTTTATTACTTACATTAAATCGATAATAGTGGGAAACCAAGGTTATGAATCAGTGCACTCATTGATTACAAAGGACTAACCATAATATTGATCCATCTGAAACAGGAAAAATCATAATCTATTAAAGAAACTTAATCAAATAAAGAACAAGAGATATGAAATAATATCTAGCTGTATTAAATCAAGTTTGCAAAAATTTACAAAAACCTCAAGTAAACAGAGGTATCTACAGTCTCTTGTTCTAATATTTCCCCTTCCAAAAATTTCCTAATACATATGAAGTATACCCCTTAAATAATTATTACAAAGAATAGATCTATATCAAACTGGGATCGTAAAAACCCAAATAAAGCTAATAACCCAGAAAATCATGCCATTTGTTCCAAATCTCCAACAATTCTGTTATGTTGGGATAATTGGCTGTTTTGAAACCAAGTTGAGCATCGCATTTATAAGTCTCTATTTCATTCTTAGCCAACTTGTGCCAAATACGAAGGTAAATATGGATCCTTCCCTCAAGGGAAATAGGTTGTTGGATTAACTGATCCATGTCTTCAATAGTGATATGATCAAGTGCCTGGATTTTCTCCTTCGCTTCATCTCACCAGCATTCGACCTATTCGATCATCAGTTTTGGCAGACATGAGTTCTCGATAAGATTCACTGTGGGAAAACACAATGTTTCCATGATACCATCTACAACATACCACCTTCTTCCACACACAGCTTGTGCCTTTTTAATAGTATCCTCAATCATCTCATTCAGGTTGAGCAAAGCCTACAGTACAGGTATCACCTTTTTCAGCTGAAAGTTTCTAAGGATGGTAATGTTTTTTGGCTTGTCCTTCATAAATCTTTTCCAATCTAAAATAGCATCATAAGCTTTGGAAGCTTTCTCTCTCTTTTCAACCTTTTCTTCAAGGACAACAGACATCTGGAAAAAAAAAGCAATGTGGGTTTCATAAATATCATTCATATTCTAGAACAATTCAGTTATTAAATCGTAATGCTCATGATTTGTTTTAATAGCCAATTCTTTAAATTCTTGTTGTGAAAACCTAGAGAACGAAGATGAATCTGCACTTGCATTTGCACCTTCACATTGCTTCTCAAGTAAGGCTATCCTATGCATCAAGGTAGCATTTGTAGTCTTCTCATATTGCAACTCATCCTAAAGGGAAACATTCTTCACTTGTACTTCATTGTATTTGTCCTGAGATGTCTTCATAAGATTTGCAATATGATCTTCATGCTCTATTTTGTTTTGTTCCAGCTCTTCCTTCAGTTTTCTTATCTCTTCTTTTCTTCTATCAAATTCTCTATTTAGTGTATTCACAGCATGAAAATTTGCACCTATGAATGCTCCCAAAGAAGTAGCAGTATCTGCAACATCTAATTGTGGATCACCAGACTGCCGAGTCCAAACTATTTGGTTAGAGAGATATGTATCCATATCACCTTGGTCTCTGCTTCTCTTTTTTTCCATTCTTAACCATTGCTTTACTAGACTTACTGTAATGATAGTCTCCAAGAGAAATTACGGTATCCTCATTAAACTCATCTCTTGACTCAGTAGTAGAAGAGGTTCCATCCACCGTGGAAACCAAAGAGGATGTCTGAGTTACAATGGGGAAAGGCATATGCAAAGTAATGTGAGTAGTAGGTTATGGAGAAGGAGAGTCTGTCACTACAACTACTTTAGAAGTTGAATAGATAATTGGAATTGTGGTGGTTTCAGGGATTGGAACATGAATGCTGATAGCTGGAAATGACGATGAAGACACCAAGACCTTCTTAGAAGCTAACGATGATGGTAAAGTAAATGAGGGTATGTGCAGAGGGATCTTGAAAATTGGGGTTTCCTCAGCAATAAAATGCAACATGGGAGTTTGAAATGAAGGAGGTATCATAGGAGAAGATGTATAAGTTGCAGTGTGGTAAAGTTGAGAGAATGAGGGAGGTACGGGAGCTCCAACAAGAAAGGTAGGGAGAGCTTTGATGGATGAAAGGAGAAATGCTAAAGATGAGGATCTAGGCATAGAAATCGATTGCGGAGTTCTAGAAATAGGGATGGAAACCTTCTTACCATGACCATTAAAAAAATCTAAAAATGCTTGCAACTGGTCATCCACTTATTCCAAAACAGGCACAGGAGAAATTTATTCTTCTTCAACATCGGAATTAGTTAAATTGATAGTAGGAACTGTAGAGGAAGAAACCTGGGTCTTTTGTATTTTGAATGGCTTCTCTTTAGGTGGATCATCAAAATTTTCAGTAACTGCAGTAACTGTTGGAATATCAGCAACATGATCAACAACTGCATCTACCTGAGTATCTAAAACAGAATTCATCATACTTAACCTTTGTTTGAACTACTGGGAAGTATGCATCAAAGTTTTCATTTGCTAGGAAACAGTTTCCTGTGGATGATCTTCCACAAGACCTTTACCTTTATCCTCAGTTGAACCTGTCACCATTGATGGAACTTTGGTTAGTTGAGCTTCCTTTTCTTCATTATTCTTTCTTACCTTTTCCAGCATATCCAATTCTAATGCCCTGTAGCTCCGGATCCTATCTCTGAGATCCTTCTGATAATGTAGGATAAGACTCTGTTCTTCTTTACTTTTGGCCTGGCCAAAACCTTAGGAAAGGTATCTACTCCCTTGTAGATGGAGTCATCGGGGATATCTTCATGAATAAAACCACCCTTGATATGGTTCTGCTTGAAGTGAGCATCAAAGAACCCTTTTGGATCATGTTTTCTCTTACTAGCAAAGCCAAGTTTCAATGAAACTATGTTCTCACTTAACTGTGCAGCCCAGGTTGAGGTTGGGATGGGAAATGACTTGAGATATAGAGGGAATTTAGGCCAACCTTTTCTCTTAGGTCCAATGAGTCTCTTGTAAAACCCTTTGGTGATAGTCTGAAAAGACACCTCCTCAAGGACTAATCTATCAGGGACAACCTTGGGTAACATGTGGGCAGCACTGCTACCCAAAATTCTGAAATATGAAAAGGAATCACCAAAGTACTAATAACCCATTGTAGCAATGAGATTCTTAGCCTCATTGGAAAAGGCGGGAGCCTCCTTTTTGAAGATTAGGAGATAAATGTAGCCAAGGAATTTTTCACAGATGTCATAGAGCCTAGGTACTTAATTGGTATCCCACAACTATGCATGGTAGATAGGAACTGGAGGTGCCGGTAAAGTCCAGTTCCATACCAAATTGGGATAGTGGAACTCAGTACAAAATACGTCGATAATGAAGGCTGAAAAGAAGAAATCCAGTTTCTTCCTGGCAGTGGCCTTTTGATAATCTTGGATGATCGTTTTAAGCTCTAGAGACAAAATAGAATCCCATGGGAAGGATTCTCTTGTGGTCAGGACATGATGAGCTGCTGGATCCCATTCAACTTTAAAAAAGGAGCAATTAGGGAGACCGTAAAGTCTACATAGCATGGCTACTAGTAGAGAGTATGGTTCCCTAAACCATGCAACATGGTAAAGATCATAATTCCTCTGAGAGAACTTACTGGATTCGCTCATCCAATATTTTAACATTTCGTTGAAATTAAACATGGACTTAGAAGCTTTGGAAAAATCAGCGTCAAGGGGTTGTCTAGCCGATTTAAGACCATAGGATTTAACAAAGACATTGGGGCAAAAATTCATGAGCTATGACCCTGCACTGTCATTGAAGGAGCGGTATTTAGGGTTTGCGTGTTCAATATTCCATTTAACTGCATTATTATAAGGAAGGACAGCAGGTTTAGCAGCAATGGCATGGATTCCAGAGTCTTTAATTCTTTGATAGGCTAGTCGGTCTTCCTGTATGTCTAAGAAGTCATCGTTGTTGAAAATGGAATATATCCTAGACCAATCAATTTAATAGGTTTCAGTGACTCTACCACTGGTATCAGAGAATATGCCAAAGTTTTGGTCCTTGGTTAGCATGTCTCTTTGAAAGTTTTTGCATCAGGTAATTCGAGACATTTTTGGGAACCGAAAAACACTTTGTTTAAATGCATAAACCAAAAATCAAAACTAATTCAAACAAAATTACAGTAATCAATTTGAATGATGGAAACAACTACGACACTAACCTGTAATCAGATTGGACTATGACGATGTTTCCTGGTAAAAACACAAAGAAAATTCACGCAGCATAGTAATTCACAGGAGTAAAAATGGTAAAGAAATCGTAAAAGGCTGACCTATATATAGATTTTACGGGATTAGTTAGGAGCCTAGGATTAAGATAAATAAACGGTCAAGAATAAACCTTGCGGGATGCGGGGTCTTATCGTGAGATATAAATTTTATTAACTATCCTGCAATCTGCATTCCACATTTGCAGGATGACAAAAGTACCAAAGTTTTATTCAATCTCTCCCGCAAGCCGCATCCTGCAAATTGCGGGTTGCAGGTTGTGGGAACACGCAACAAAAATCACAAAATAAATCACGATTTGCGGGATGTGGGTTGTGGGATGAAAAACTTGACAAATTATAAACTTCAAGGTCCCGCAATCTGCATTGTGGGTTGCGGAATGTGGGATGGACATAATTCTTTGAAAAAAATAGTTTTTCGCAATCCACCAAAGGCATTCAAAACACGCAAAAATTCGAAGAATTCAACTAAGTTAAATCATAGAAAACATGATAAATATTATTGGAACCCCCAAAATGACTTGAAGGATTCAAAAATATTACCTTGCATGTAACATTGGGGTTCTCATGTTTTGGATAAAGCATGGGATCTGTTGTACCTACAACAATATACCAAATATCAAATTCCAAAATCCAAATAATATATGCCCAAGGTAGACTTTCCGCAATCCTAAAAATTAAATTGATAATCAATCTTTCATTTTCCCCTTTCCCTTTCCACTTTTCAATGTGGAAAGCGGAAAGGTAAATTCATAAATTCATTATCAATTTATCGATTTACCTTTTTGCTTTCCCTTTTCGCGGATTAGGTTTTTTAAATATTCATTCTTAAAGCCAATAGAGCCCAATATTACAAGAATCCAAGGAGTAACTCATAATTTCACATAAAATTGACTAGGTTCTATTGCACTATACACTTGGTTTTATCTAATGAGTAACACCTACTCGTTAATACAAGGTACTATATAATAAGTCTATGGAATAACTCCACCTGCATCGGATACTATTGGAAGAGCAACATACATCTGCGTAGCACCAATGATCCAGTGCAATTTGGGATCATCTACAGGACGTAATGTGATGTCGGAATGAAAAAGTAAGGGGTGAAAATGAAAGCAGAAAGGTAAATTGATAAATTGATTATCAATTTACCTTTCTGCTTTCCACTTTCCAATGTAGAAAGCGAAAAGGTAAATTGATAAATTGATTATCAATTTACCTTTTTGCTTTGAAAATCCGAATACTGTTCTGAAATTCTGTTGTTTCAATGTTGAAACGTTAGCTTTCAATAGAATTGTAGAAAAATATAGGATACGAAATTGAATTTTTCTAATAACTTACTACGTAAGAGTTACTCTTTTTTTCATATATACTTTCTCACACTACACTTTTTTCTTATATATTGCTATTTTCTTACAATTATCAAGCTAGCACTTGAAAAACAAAATTTACTCCAGTTATATTATTTTAAGCTACATTCTTACTTCCCCATATGCAATGAATTAACATTTGTTTTTTATCTTTTGCTTTATGTCCATACAGTTTTCAATTAATACATATAGAAAATGTGTCACTACCAACAATCAAAGCTTCTAGGTGTTTAACAAGTTTATAATTTTCTTGTAGGCATTATGCCAAATCGTGACAATGAACAAGCCAATGCGTGAAGAAGAGTTTTATATGCACAAAATAGAGAATAAAACAACAAGAAACAACATCTTCTTTATAGGGATGCTCGTCTGCCTGTGGATATATCTTCTTCAATTTCTCTTGTGGAACTTGTCGACGCAGCTTCACTTCCATCTCCTGTGGCAAATCCATTGAACAACCACCTCAATGACACACATCAAGGTTTTTGTAAAAAAATGGACCAACTAGCTGATATGAATGTCTACCCGATTTGCAAAGAATGTTACCCTGGTGTTGTAACAAAAAAATTCCATGGTGCATACACTTGTTCTCATTGTATTATAGAATGAAAAGGCCATCGATTTTCATTGGAAAACAATATGGATCCGAGAAACCAACCAGTTGTCCTTGCAGTACTTACACAGGTTGAAGAAATGCTCATTAATCGAGCTAACACAATATTGCAAGTGACACATGCTCATGGTGGTCAATATAAATACTCTGGCCATACTGTTTTCTTCCCTCGAGACATTTCCAATCTTGCCACATACCTACCTCATTTAGTATTAGAACTCGACATCCTCATTGTTCGTAAATGCAATTCTACAAACAATCCATTTGAACTATTTGTTAGTTGAACACATGTTCTTGCTTCCCTTCAATTCAAAATGGAAAATGACCCATACTACAGGGATGTACAAGTCAACCCAATTGCATTAGCTTCTTTTCCTCTTATTTCAGCATACATTTCACCTTTGATTCCGCGTCTTAATAGCAATGATGCATTATCTCATCAACAAAGCTTGTCCTATACAGATCAACCACCGGATTCATTTGAACCCTATGAATTAGAATCCTCATCATTTATTTCAACACAAACTAATTCTAGAACTGAAGTTGAATAAATTAGACAGTTGTTACACATACCAAATACCCCACTACCACCTTCCATTGATTGGCCCCCTATAGAAATGTCCCCTGTCAATGAGTACAACACAGAAGGCCTTCTTTCCATGGCTTTTCCAACTTTGTTTTCCATAGGTACATCAATCTTATTACAACCACGCATTCATGAGGTTGATATGCACGAATATGCACTTCACCTCAATCGCTATCATGACAACAGATTTGGCCAACATCCTCGCTTCCGATACTATATATACAATATAATTATGCGTCATTGAAGTAATACTACTACCTCTGTTTTTGTCAAAAAAAATCTTGAAGATACACTACCTCCCACAGTACTTGATCTTGTCAACCAATTAGAATACATGCCTAATGAGAAAATTAGTGAAAGGGTCGCAAGGTTTGGGTCTTCATTACATGGAACACGTTTGTATTGGAACAAAAGTAGAGGTGAACTCATAAATACGATCAATTAGCAAGGTACACCAATGTTCTTCTTCACCCTTAGTGCAGTTGACACAAAATGGCCATATTTGCATGCTCTAATGCCTGCTAAACGTCCTACTAGTTTACCTCAAGAATATCAATGGAAGGTTCACAAGATCACATCAAATCCACATATTACATCATAGTACATGCACAATAGATTCAAAACATTTCTTCAAGAGGTGCTTCAAAAAGGTTTTCATATAACAAATTCTTGGTGCAAGTATTATACCATCTATTCCTTTTTTTTCTCTTCGTATTTTTCACTTTATACAATCTATTTCTAATATATGATTTTTCCTCCCATGTAGATATGAATGTAAGCATAGAGAATCCACACACATTCATGGTTTTATTTGGTTGGCAAATGCACCAAACATGGATACGTTAGATTGGGAAGATGATGTTGCAGTTGAAGTTGCAAATTTTTTTTTTCACACATATGTGACTGCTTGGAATCCTCGTAATTCCCAGTTGTGCACATCTGGGTCACACCATTCTACTACAAATGATCCATGCAGTCTTGCATCACCATCAATATTTGCATCAAACTACTTAGCTGACTATGAAGAACTTGTCAATTTTGTTCAAAGGCGCACCAGATGTTCAGATTCAACTTGCCTTCGCAAAAAAGGAACATCTGTTCAATGTCGCTATGGTACTCTTCCATATGAGATACAAGCTACTTCTTCGTTATTCATTGATCCAAATGGGCGAAAAACCTACAATCATACAAGAAATGATCCCCTTTTAAATATTCACAACCCTACCATCATTTCAATATGGAGGGCTAATGTTGATTGTCAACCTGTTCTTTGTAAACATGTTGTTCTCAAATACATTTCAAAGTATGCATCAAAATCAAAGCCAAAATAAAAAACCTATCATTCAATTCTCTCTCTCCTTACACATGCTGCACCAAGTGACAACCCCATTCTTCAGCCAATCAAACAATTCCTTGCACAAACATTTGCAGAAAGAGACATTAGTGCACAAGAGATGTGTCACATGCTGCAGAAAATTCCTCTTTTTCTTTGTAGCCATCACTTCTTTTCCCTAAACATGAGCCAAATTGTCTTCCGTCGTGTTTCTAATGACACTAATAACACCCCTGCAATGCCCCCCTTCATTTTTGCTTACATGCAAAGACCCATTTATATTGAACATCTAACTCTGCTTGAAGCTGTTCGTTCTTGGTCTTTCTCGCCTAATAGGAAAAAAAATCCATGGAAACAAAACTTGAGTGACAAGATTGTTAGAGTCTATCCACATTTCACTTCCATTCCTCCCTCTAATTCTTCATCTTTTGAACCGTTTTGTTGGAGTGAAATTATTTTATACAAACCTTTTTAGTCCATCCCTCACGATATTGGAACCACAAATTCTGAAATTATTTCACATTTGCATCACATTAAAGGCACATATGTTGTGTGTCATATTCAACGTGCAGAAGAATAACCCTCTACACCTCTATCTGATTATTCAAACTCCAATGCTATTACCTTTCCGTTGCCCCACACCATGGATGAATGGGAACTTGTCTCTCAAATGTGTCTAGGAAATAACATCCAAGTTGATCACCTTGAAATGCTTGGGCATCGTGAATTTGACAAAAATTACAATTGGTCAAATAACAATATACCCACCCATTTGCATGAGACAACAACATAATTCATTGACCTCAATCGCTTGTCCATCCAACTACATGAAGACACCCCATCCTTCTCGAATTCACCTAATTCCTTGTCTCCCAAACAACGCATAGCCTTTGACCTTATCATGTCCCATTTCAAAAACACTACATATGCTCAACCACTAAAACTAGTGATTCTAGGTAATGCAGGCATCGGAAAATCTTACCTCATATCTTGCCTGAAATTTTCACTTCAAACTGCATTTGAACAAAATCCCTCCCCACTTCTTCTCCTTTCTCCAACTGGTGTTGTTGCTTTTAACATACATGCATCAACAATACATTCTTCTCTTTGAAGACCCATTGGTGAAATGCAACCTCTTGAAGGCCAATCCCTTTCAAAATTTCAAGAAGAACTTTGCCATATTCGTTATATTCTCATAGATCAAATGAGCTTTATTGGCCCAAAAATGTTAACTCAAACTGATGCATGCTTACGTCAAGCTTTTCCCTCGAAATGTACAATCCCATTTGGTGGTTGCTCCATAATTCTTCTTGGTGACTTCGGTCAATTGCCTCCTGTAAAATACATTCCCATGTATGCAGGCTCATCCGTTGGAACTTCTCTTTGGTGTACATTTGATACTTTTATCATGCTCAAAACAAGGAAATAATCCTTCTCAAACTACCTTTCGGAAACTCTTGCTAAACCTTCGAAATGCAACCCCAATCGTTGAAGACTGGGCACTCCTAATGACAAGAACAATCTCATTCCTTTCACATGTCGAAAATTCTTCATTTGAACAATCTATCCACTTGTATCCCACAAATATCTCTATTGCACTATACAACAAACACATGCTAAAACAACTTAATATGCCAATTGCACATTTCTTTGCAGAACAAAGGAACAAAAATTCCAATCTATTTATTGATGACAAACAATTGGCATTAAAGGTCCTTCTTGCTGTTGGTCAACAAGTCATGTTAACTACTAATTTATGTGTTCAAGTAGGACTTGTTAACGGCTCACTTGGAAAAGTCATTGATATTGTCTACAACACAAATGAGCAACCTCCTACCTTGCCATCATTTGTTGTTGTCAAATTCCTCCATTACAAAGGACCCTTATGGGTTTCTCCTAATCCTACTTATGTTCCAATATCTGCAATAACAAGAGGATCCCGTAGACAACTACCACTTCATATGGCATGGGGTTTAACAATTCATAAATCCCAAGGTATGACCCTACAAAATGTAACAATAGATATTGGAAAGATTGATAGACAATGGATTACATTCACTGCAATATCAAGAGTTACATCTCTTTCAGGCCTACACATTTCTCCACCTTTCTCTTTTTCCAGATACTCTCGAATGCAAGGCAATCGATATGTCCAACGTAGGAAACAAGAGGAAAGCTTACTTGCTTCAAAGTCTTTAAAACCAAATTGTGGTTGAAGCTTCTCATTATCTGTTGTATAAATGTACTATTTTTCTTTGGTCACTTGTTGATGTAAAATATCTACTTTTGTTTCAATAAGCATCCAAGAAAATTTGAAATATTTGGATTCTAGACTAAACTGTCTCAGCAAACTCAAATAGTAATTGTGAGAGTTTTTAAGTAGCCCAGTTATAATATATAATTGATAGCTAAGAAATAATTAATCAATGCACATTTGATATGCCAAATTTGTAATGCAAACTCAATACATAAATCAACACATTTAATACATCCGTAGCCTATAATCAATATACCAAAAATACTGAAGAATAACTCAAAATTGCTGAAACAAATTTAATAAAAAACCATAAATCATTACATAACTAATAGTGTTATCTTATTCAATTGCAAAGCATTACAATGTCGTTCTTCAATGCTGGTCATGCAAAACTGTTCTTTAGGGTTTCAATGATCAAATCCCAAATTGACTAAATCCATATCCATCATTAAACTAGGTTTCGATAATTGAAAAAGATAAAGGTAAAAGTGATTTATTTTCTTAACACATAACTATTCAAGCTAGCATCAGTCTCTACAACTAGCTTGAAATAAATATCAAAGAAAATATTGTATAAGGTATATGAACAAGCTTACAAATATTCAATACATCCAGGAAGTAATACTAATTAAAGACAGAAACATAATAAATGACATAGGTTAAACAAAAACATTCATTTATGATATATGAAATAGAAGAAAACAAATTTATATATAGAGGTAACATTGGTTTAACATACCAGTAATAATCACCAAGCCAATAAAAATAGAAGAATAAGTATAATTTGCTAACAAACATTTTACAAACAACCACAAAACAAAGTACATACAACTGTAATTTCATTAACATGTAGGACATTCGCACATTCTTATGCTTAGTGTCCAAACAACTGATTTCTTCTACTTGCCAATTTTTTCCCTTTAAATAACATTACGAAGTATTACAACATAAAAATATTCCCAACATGTAGGGTTCCAAGATCAAACAGTTTAATTTTGACCAAGGACGGAACGCCACTTGGCATCTAACTCCATCAATAAATCAATGTCCTAGGATTTACCCTGTTCAAAATGAATTTGTGCCCTCAAAACCTCGGACGCAATCTCCCTCTTCTTCACTATTTTCCATTTACCAACATAAACCTCTATCTTAACTATCGTAGAATAAGGTTTATCAGTCCAAATCGAAATATCTTCCAGCTTAATCTAAGTGAAAACCTCAATTATCTTCTTGGCAACAACAAATTATTGTTTAACTGCATCTGATTTTAGCTTGGGTGTAGATGTTTCTTCAATCGCTTCTAGCATAGACAACCCTAAAATATCGAATAAAACATCTGAAGCTTTCCACCTACGCTTGCATGCTTCCTGGCCATCTTTGATGATGCTTCATACTGCATCACAAAGGCTTCCCCAAGTTTCAAAAGTCACTTCAACCTTTTTAACCTGAACTTTATCCATTATTGGAATATCCTTTGCTTTGTATCTCATATGTATTTTCTAGCTAGTCACATTTTCCAATGCCTTGATTGCCACAGTTTTCCAAGTATCATGATCCTCGAGAACATGTGACTGTTATTCAAATGTTTTGTGCAGTTCCTGTATTTCACAGAACGTTGTATACAGGCTAGTCATGCATTGATGATACTGCTCATTTACCCTATAATCCAACTATTTAAATTCTTCAACTATTAGTGTTGAAGATGATGAGGTAGCTGAAGATATTTGTAATTGTTTCAGTTGATTCTCTAGGGTATAATTCTGATCAGCTTGTTGCTTGTTGACAACCTCTAATTTCTCAAGATGCTGCTTCAGACTGTCGAATTTTTTTCCCCATTGTGTCTCTTTATCTTGATGCTCTTCTTTAAGCAAATTAATATCCTTAAGGTGACATGCCTTAGATGCATCCATATCCTTTCTTACGTTCTGTAGTTCCTCTTCCTTAGTGAAGAGATCTTTAGTCAACTACAACATTGAGTTATAGTTAGCACCTGCAAAAACTCCAATAGCAGTTGCGGTATTTACTGCTCCTTGCTTTTCATTAGGAGCATAAATTTTCCAGACAATTTTATCAAGGGAAGGCACATGTTTGAGCATACCTTCTCTTGTCCTCTTTAAACCTTTCTTCAAAATGGCCTTCTGCTTCTTGCTCCAACAATAATTCCTTAATATAACAACTACATCTTCTCCAAAATATGCTATCTCTTCTGTAGATGAAACAACTTCTTTTTCGGGTGAGCTTGTTGACTGAGGTTGTGATTGTGACACCAGAATTTATACATTAAGTTCTGATTGTGACACCGGAATTTCTACATTAAGAGGAGAAATGTCCAAGTCCGAAGGAGATAATATAGATATAAGGGAAGTGGAAGAAGGAGGAATAGATCTCTTAATTTATGCAAAAGGGATAGTAGCTACAGAAGGATTTTCCACTTGGGAAAAAGGAATACGAAAAGATGTGGAGGGAGGCTCAAATGTATGGGGAGTCAATAAAACACATGGAGAAGGAGGGGCAGTATCACTAGTCAATTCTGCTGATACTAATGGGTATTCACAAGTTTCCTCAACAATAGGCTTTAAATCTACATGGGAAAAAGAGGACTTAGAAAATAAAGGATAAAAAATATCTCCTGAAAATTGTGAAAGAGACACAGATGATGCCATCGAGTTAACAATATTGACAGGACAAGTGGGTTTTCCTGTCTCCTACTCTAGATCACTATCAATATCATGGATCTCAATCTTATACTCAGATTCAGAGTCAACCTTTCGAATGAGAGAAGAATGGAGAGGCAGTTTCTCTTGAAGGATAGGTGCACCTATCTTTAATCCCTATTGATCCATGGCTACCTGCTGAGGTATTTGCTCTATTTGAACCACTACAAGCTTAGTTTTTTTCTTCTCTAGCTCAACTTCAACCTCCTCATCATATGTCTGAATTTGAGAACTGAGATTCGCTAGACCTAGTTTAAATGCTTCCCCTCTTTGAAGAACTTCCATCTCTTGTGAAGACTGACCACTACTCTAAGTTTCTATCATAGCTTTTCCTTTCTCTTTCGACTGCAATGCTGAGGAATAAACTGTTGTTCCTTGTTGTCTTGCTTATCTTTCCATGTTTTCCCTATCAAGCTTATCCTCTGCTTCAAAATTCGATCTTCTTTTACAAAGGGTGGTTTCCTTAATTTCTTTCTGATATTTGAAAACATGATATTTTACCTCTGGATCAGTGATCTTATCCAATGCTTGTCGAAAATCAACAAATCCCCTGTACATGGAATCATCTGGAAAATATTCATGTGTATAATCCAACTTAGCCTTTTCTTGAGTAAAAAGGCTAACGTGAAAAGTGTTAGGATCATGCATCCTTTTGGAAGCTTCTCCTAGCTTCATAATTGTAATCTCCTTTCCAAGCATAGTTGCATGAGTATAATTCTGTATAACCAAAAAATATAGAGACAAAGGAAACCTAGGCCAACCCTTCCTCTTCTTCTTAGCCAATTTTGGATAAGCACCATCAATAACCATTTGAAAAGAAAATTCCTATAACACCATTCAGTCTAGAACAATTCTCGGCAACAAATGGACGGTATTGCTTCCCCAAATTCTGAAATAAGAGAAATATTCCCCCACGTACCAATCTCCATGAACAACAATTAAAGCCCTGGATTTTGCTGAAAATGTCAAAGCATCGGATTTGAGAATCATATGATACATGGACCTAAGAAAAGGTCGCATATGTCATATATACGATGAACAAAATTATCCTCCCACAAGTCAGCATAGTAAATATGAACCGATCGACAATTCTTCTCCCAATTCCAACCCAGATTAGGAAATTTCGAAGTCATACAAAAAACGTCCATGACATACGTCAACATATAAAATTGTGGTTTTTTTCCTTTTAGGTATTTTTCAATTTGATGCTACAAGTTAAGAGATAATATTTGAGCCCAGTTGAACGAATCACCTGTAAGAATAATGTGTTGGACTACCGGAACCCACTATGATTTGAAATATGTGCAATTTTCCTCACCATATAATCGGCAGAACATAGCGACCAGTAGTGAAAATGGTTCCCTGAACCATGTAATATGGTAGGAAATACCTAGTTTTGCAGGAAACAAGATAGGGTTTGCCATCCATGATTTTACCACATGTTCGTAATTGAAACGAGATGTTGCTTCATCAAGAAACTTACAAATCAGTAACTGTTTCGGGGGACTGAGAGTGTAATCCTTAGAAAAAAATTCAGGTCTGAACGAGGCCAACAAAATGCCAATGTAATCATTGAAAACTCGCTCTTCAGGCTTAGCATGGTCGAGCGCCCACTTCACTGCGTTTGTGTAGGGCATAAATGTTGGTTTGGCGGCAATTAGATGGAGCTGTGAACTCTTAGAGTTGATGTAAGCCGGTTGATCCTGAGGAATATCTGAGAGATCATCATTATTGAAAATTGAATAAATTCTCGACCAATCTAAATACACGTTTTCAGAAATTCACCCACTAGTGTCTGTAAAAATTCTGGCATTTGGGCCTTTGGACCTTTGTTCTTGGAGATCCATTTTTTACCTTGTCTTTCTGGGCATCAAAGAGGCCATTTATGCTGGAAATATCAAACTTACTAAACTATACAACCAATGACAAATGTAAGGTGCAGCAAAAAAAAAGGACAAATAAAATGAACAGGCACAGTAAAATCGCAGATAAAACAAATAGTAAAAACCTAAAAAATTGAAACACACTATATAGACAAAACCTCAACGACAAAACAAATCTAGACCGTGGATCTAGGAAAAAACAAATGGATGAGATCAGGGCAGAAAAGAAGAACTGAATATAGAACCTTTTATTAACACAAACTGTAAATTACGAAAGCGAAAAGTGGAAAGATAAACTGATAATAAATTTATCAATTTACCTTTCCGCATTCTACTTTGCGGAAACTCTACCTTGGGGAAAGTTGAAATTGTTCATTTAAAAAAAATAAGGGTAATATATTTGAAGCGACCCCTGTTACCTCCGAAAGCTGAAAGCGGAAAAATAAAAACTTCAAAGTTCCTATTTCCCCATTCGGGACGGAGATCAATATAAACATTAACATTAACACTAACAATATTTTAGTTCTCATAAAATAATATAAAATTCTTAAGCAAATACAGTATTCTGCTATTGGCTTTCTGCTTTGGAAAGCAAAAAGAGGAAAGGTAAACTGATAATCAATTTATCACTTTACCTTTCCGCATTCTGCTTTCCAATGCGGAAAGCAGAAAGGTAAAGTGATAATCGAATTATCAATTTACTTTTCCCCATTCCGCTTTCCAATGCCGAAAGAGGAAAGCAGAAAGTAGAAAGGTAAACTAATAATCAATTTATCAATATACCTATCTGCATTCCTCTTTGCGGAAACTCTATCTTGGGGAAATTTGAAACTGTTCGTTTAAGAAAAATAAGGGTAATATATTTAAAGTGGAACATCGCTGTGAAACAATTTCAACTTTCCCCAAGGCAGAGTTTCCGCAAAGTGGATTGCGGAAAGGTAAATTGATAAATTAATTATTAGTTTACCTTTTCGCGTTTCGCTTTCCTCTTTCGGCATTGGAAAGTAGAATGGGGAAAGGTAAATTGATAAATTGATTATCACTTTACCTTTTCATTTTCAACATTGGAAAGCGAAATGCGGAAACATAAATTGATAAATTGGTTATTAGTCTACATTTCCTCTTTCCGCTTTCGAAATTGGAAAGCCTTAGCAGAATACTGTTTTTGCTTAAGAATTTTATATCATTTTATGAGAACTAAATTATTGTTAGTGTTAATGTTAATTTTGATATCTATCTCCGTCCCGAATGCGGAAATAGGAACGTGGAACATTGCAATGAAACTTTCGCTTTCGGAATTACAGAAGTCAACTTTAAGCGAATAGTTTCAACTTTCCCCAAGGTAGAGTTTCCACAAAGCGGAATCTGGAAATGTAACTGTGACAAGGTTTCCTGGTAAAAACACAAAGAAAATTCACTGATGACGTTACGTGTTTTGAGTGCCTTTGGTTTATTGCGGAAAACTATTTTTTTTCAAAGAATTATGTCCATCCTGCATCCCTCATCCCGCATCTTGCAACCCACAATGCGGATTGCGTGATCTTGGAGTTTATAATTTGTCAAGTTTTTCTTCTTGTAACTTGCATCCCGCAAATCGTAGGTTGCGAGAACACGCAACAAAAATCACAAAATAAATCGCTTCCCACAACCCGCATCCCGCAATTTGCGGGATACAGGTTGCGGGAAGTGATTTATTGTGTGATTTTTGTTGCATGTTCCCGCAACCTACATCCTGCAATTGTGGGATGTGGGATGCAGGATCAAAAAAGTACCAAATTTTTATTCAATCTCCATAATTTGTCAAGTTTTTCATCCCGCAAATTGCGGGTTGTGGGTTGCGGGAACACGCAACAAAAATCACAAAATAAATCACTACCTGCAACACATCCCGCAATTGCGAGATGCAGATTATGGAAGTGATTTATTTTGTGCTTTTGGTTGCGTGTTCCCGCAACCCACGCAACAATTCGAAGAATTAAACTAAGTTAAATCATATAAACCATGATAAATATTATGGGGACCCCCAAAACAACTTGAAGGATTCAGAAATATTACCTTGCATGTAACATTGGGGTTCTCATGTTTCAGATAAAGCATGGGATCTGTTTACCTCGACTTCCAATCTCCGCAAATTCAATATTTTCCTAATCTCTTAGGGTTTTTCCACATGGTGAGATCTCTTAGGATTTATCCTTTGGTTTTGAGGTCTATAAACGAACAATGCCAACACAAAAAGTCTATTGCAGAGAATTTGTTGCGGTAAAGATTCAATATTTTTACCCTCTCGACGTTCCTTTGCACTTCCTGGTGCAAATGCTAGTATATATCTTTCTTAATATGTTATGTGTTACGCTTTTATTTCATACGTTATGCATCTTTTATTTCATACGTTATGCATCAGGATTTTATTTCATGGTTAATATGTTATATGTTATGTTTGTTATTACATATTTATTATAATATGTTATTTGTTTTGTTTTTATATGTTTTTTTTGTTTTTTTGTTTATACTAGTTTTGTTATAAATAATTTCTCAAAAGAATTATTTTAATATGTTTTTGGTATATGTTAATTTATTTATTATATATATATATATATATATCTATATATATTGTATTATATATATATACATTTATATGTTTTGTTTTGATTTTATTTGATTTTATTTGATTTTATGTTTTTTATTATTTTATAAATAGTTTTGTTTTTTGTTTTTTATTTTTGTTTTTTTTGTTTTTAAGATGTTATCTCCTAAATAAATCAGTCCTCAAAAAGTTAGACTTAGAAGATTTATTTCTTGTAGTGATAGAAGGTCAAAATACTCTTTAAAGCATCATTGTGAAAGATCGAGGTGTTTAATGAAGATTGGAACACTTTTGACTATGTTTTCTCATAAAAATTTTGAAGATCAGCTTTCGGTGGCTTAGGCAAACATCTCAACAGTTCATTAGCCACCGAAAAGACCAGCTTTTGGCAGCTTAAAAATTTAATTCGGGGATACCTTAGCCACCGAAAGAACACTGAAGATAAAACGGTTCGCATGCCCATCACCCTCAGCCACCGTCAGCATGAAGAGTGCCACTACCAAGCCATTAACCACCGAAAAGGCAGGACCTGCAATAAATCATGAGTTGGTAAGAGGGGTCATTATAAAGCTGAAGTAACCTATCAAAACCCTAACCCTCTCTTCCCTCCACCTGTCCCATGTCTATGATTGAGCCACCACAAAGCATTGGTTTCCATTTGGAATGATTACGGCACTTAAAGCTTACGAGTCTCCTTAGAATGTATTGTCACCCTGCTCAAATCCTGATTTCTAGTCAGCTCCCTCAAAATTAGCACCCCCTCCTTAATTCATTCCACAGTTTTTGCATTCGTCCTCGCTGAGCCAAGTCCCCCCTGAATCCAGCGCTATAATCTCCTTCCCCAGAGTTTGAATTTCAATTTTGCAGGTACAGAAGAACATTCAAGAAGATGAAGAGAGGAGGAGGACCTGCCCTAAGAAAGGAATTGGGTAATATTAGCTACCTGGAATCACACCCAAAGGTATGCCAACTTTTCAAAGACTCAGGCTGCTATAAGTTCTGTGAAAATATTCATGGATCCCATCAACAAGTGGTAGAATCCTTTGCTCTCTCCTTTGATGGCTCAAAAAGAGTGATTGACAGAGAGGAATTCCAAGTAGATGAGGATCCGATAGCAGAAGTAACAGAGCTCCCAAGGATTGGGGAATTTGGTTCAAAACCACAATCACAAAGAATGTAGAATTCAGGTCTTACCTAAAGCCTAAGCACAAGAACATTGTTTGGAAGAAGAGCATTCCCACAACCTGGCTTGAGGAAAAATGGCAACACTTATTGAAGGCAATTCTGGTCTACATAACTTGTGAGGGCAGGTATCATAGGGTAATGATATACCATTTCAAGTTAATGAACCATTTTACTGGTAGGAACCCCTTGAACTCACCATTTTACCTATACAAGAGCCTGACTAAAATGGCCCATCAAGTTAAAGCCCAGCCCACCAAGATTGCAGGCAGGCTATCACATCATGGCCTGATCAAGCTAATTGTCCTTGAATTGCTACAGAGAAGGAACATGGCCTGGACATAATTCTTGTTTTGGAACAATTTTGAGATAGAATTGCAGCCAGAAGACGAAGGGAAGTCTTCTTCAAATAAGTCCTCCACTCCCAAGAGTGGCAAGAGGAAGAGGAGGGCCATCTCTCCAATTATAGTGGATCAGGCCTCTCCAGCTCCCAAGACCAAGAAGGTAAAGAGGAACTTGGATTTCAATGAAAAAGTAGAAGAGGTTCTAGCACCAGACAGAAATATACTCAACCTACCCTACTCTGATTCTGAGTGATCCGGTGGATTATTCATCTTCAAATTACATTGATCCAATATGGTACAATTAGTTATTAATATATGGTTTTAAATCATATGCTAAACATTATATGCACATCCCGCTCAGTTATAGTATGGTGCGTAGTTATCACAGGGGCTACACAACACAGTTATCACACACCGCGTAGCTATCACATGGTGTGCAACTGATTGCATGCTGCGCAATTGCCCCATGGTGCGCAGCTTATCGCATGCCGCACAGTTGTGGCATGGGCTACGCAGTTCGCATACCATCCAGTTGAATATCGAATGGTTCGTGGAGGTTACTCATATGTTGCGACATTTATAGGCTATGACAACGGATCAGGTATATGGCAAAGTCCTTATATGCCACGACATTTTTATGCTACGAAGTTGATGGTGACATCAAACGGTTACGTTACGTGGAATATCCCAGTTGCAAGTCATTGCAACATGTTGTGAGTCGACACATGTGCGTGGAGTTGGTTGCAACGTTTCGGGGATCTGGAACGTCGTGGTAACATAACGCTTGGGCCATGACTTGGAAGATTGGCATGATTCAGTATAGCATATGATTGTAACAATAATTAAGAAAATAACAGCCGTAGCAGATGAATCAAACTCGTTACTTATCCTCTCGCTAAAATGCTTAAATAGAGGATGCTGGCCACCATTCGGAGACAGAGTGGGGAGACGCAGACTGTTTTAGAGCATAGAGCATCGTTTCTCTGTTATGAGAAGCTTAGAGAGATTTTGCTGTGATGTGTCCAGATGTTGTTACTGTAGAAGTCGACATTCTCTATTATAGTTTAGCCTTCTTTGTCTTTGAATGCTAATTGTAATTTCCAGAAGAGAGGTCTTCAAGACTTTGTACAGCATTCTGTCTATAGTTGTTGAAGTTGATTCCAGGACCATTTTGTACCATTTCAAAGAGATTAATTGGATCGGTACCCATTGGAGAGGGACCTGAAGACGTAGCCCAGTGGAGGGGGTGAACTCCGTTATCAACTTCTGTTTGTGATTCTCTGTTTCTGTGTTTCTTCTTTGCATCTATTTATCAGTGTTGTTTTCCATTCTGAGCATTTAATCTCTGTTAATGTTGTTTCATTAATTAACCTGTTGAACGCATTCTTTTACAACAAACTTTTAATGCACACAAGTTGAGGTCCGACGGATCATGTTATGGTATCAGAGCTGGTTGACTGCTTGTGCAAGTTTGTGAATGCTTACTAGGTTCAGGTTGAAGCGTGGTGAAGGAGAATTAATTGAAGGAGACCCTGAGATTGGCTCTAGGAGAACATTCTCAAGAACCATGTCTTCTCCACGAGGGGAAGAAGAAGGACATACAGAGCGAGAAAAACCTGTTATTTCAGAAACTGAGTTTCTGGAGGCTTTTATGAGCATGAAAGCCATGATGGAAATTCTACTCGATGAGAGAGCAGAAAGGAAGAAGAAAGAAGAAGGATCTTCATCCAAAGATGCAGAAGTGAAGAAGGAAGAAAAGAGTAAAGGAGAAGGAGGTGATGGTGATCCTCCTGAAACTAATCAAGCTTTCTTTTCTTCTCATACTTCTCATTCGAATAATGCAAGTCCTAATATGCCTTATTTCAAATTAGATGTAAAATTTGAATTGCCAATTTATAATGGAGATTTAGATGTTGAAAAGTTAGACAATTGGATCAAGCAGCTTGAAGTATATTGTAGGGTGCAGGGAATTACTGATGACCCTTCCAGAATTCAATTGGCCACTTTGAGAATGAGTGGAATGGCTCTTACTTGGTGGGAGAGAAATATTCAGCAAGATCTTCGAAAGAATGGTAAAATTATTTCAGTTTGGAATGAATTCATTGAAGTATTAAGGAAGCAATTTTATCCTTTAGGTCATATGCAGCAATTAATAATGAGCTGGAAAACTTTTAGACAAGCTAAGGGACAGAGCATTCAAGAATATACTCATGAATTTAGAAAGAGGGCTATTGCATTAAATGTTGCATTAGATACCCAGGAAACTCTTCTTAAGTACAATGGTGGTATGCATTCTTATTTACGACATACTTTGTTGATGTTTAACCCCAGTACCTTGGATGATGTATGTGTTCAAGCTACACATTTAGAAGCTAGGGGGAAGCATACTAATGATACTTTTGTGAAGAAATCCTTTAAATTTGAAAGCAAATCGAAAGGTCAAGATAAGGGGAAAAAGAAGATGGCTACTGTTAAGAAAGAAGGTGACAAGCCTACATGTTCACATTGTCAGAAGGGACATGATGTCTCTAAGTGTTGGAAACTTCATCCGGAGTTAAGGCCAAACAAGTACGGAGGAAACAAAGATAATGGCAAAGCAAAAGCTACTGCAGCAGTTATTCAGGACTTAGGATCCGACTCAGGTGATGAAACAAAGGTTACAGCTGTCGGGATCTAGGGTAAGAATAAAAGTATCTCACTTCCCATTGATGTAAAATCAAGTTCTAGTGCAAGTACAAATCTGCCATCTACTTCTAAGCTAAATGATAAAGATAGAAGTGCACTGTTTCATGTTCGTCTCATTACAAATCACACAAAGATTGATACATTGTTTGATAGTTGTTCACAAGTAAATCTGATATCAGAAGAAGTGGTTAAGAAATTGTATTTAGTTACTATGCCTCATGAAAAGCCCTATCCTCTAGGTTGGGTTATTAATGATACATGATTGCAAGTTACAAAGAAATGTGTATTGAAGTTTGCCATTACTGAAAATTTCATGGATGAGGTAGAATTAGATGTAGTACCACTTGACATTTGTGGAATTGTACTTGGGAGTCCATATTTGTATGATCGGAAAGCAGTCTTTTATAGAGAGCAGAATAAGTATCATCTTTTTAAAGATGGTGTAGAATATATTGTACGAGCACATAAGATAAAGACCAATCTAGCCATAGTCTCTACAGGACAAATGAAGAGGTTGGTAAATGCTAGTAAGAATTTTGTGTTGATGATGGTTAAGGTGAAAAATGATGAGATCTCTAAATCTTTTGAAGGGTGTGACCCTAAGCATAAATCTAAACTAATTAAAATCATGTCTGAGTATGATGATTTGTTTCAAGATCCAAAGGGGTTACCACCAAAGAGAGAGATTCAGCATGAGATACATTTGCAGCAGGATGTGCCACTCCTGAACATAGCCATGTACCGGATGTCTGTGATGCAGAATGAGGAAATCAAGAAGCAGGTTCAGGAGCTGATTGAGAAGGGGGTCATTCGGCCAAGCACTTCTCCTTGTGGCTCTCCTATAGTCTTGGTTCCGAAGAAGGATGGGTCTTGGAGGATGTGCATCGACTATAGGGCCCTTAACAAAATCACCATTCCTCTTCCCCGCATCGATGATTTGCTTGATCAATTGGAACATGCAACTTATTTTACAAAATTGGATCTGCGTAGTGGGTATCATCAAATCCGTTTTTCTGAAAATGATGCTTGGAAAATAGCTTTTAAAATTAAACAGGGTTTGTATGAATGGCTTGTGATGCCTTTTGGGCTCTGTAACGCACCTGCTACTTTCATGCGGGTCATAAATAATGTCTTTCGTTCATTCATTGATGATTTTGTAATTGTATATCTAGATGATATCCTTGTGTTTAGCAAAACATGGGAAGATCATGTTGTACATGTGAATAAAGTTTTGTATGTACTGAATGTTAGAATAATCAAACCCATAGTATTACCCACTTAGACATTAATTCATTTATTTTTGTCTTATTTGCCTAGTTCATGAGTCCCACCATATGCAAGTTGCTAATTGCCTATCCATAGAGGTCAAACTTTCCATCTTTGACTCATGTAGCACTTGGGAAAGACTTAGGAATCAAATCTGCTTTATTCCTGGCCTCCTAGGCACCCTTCTGCTTTTTCTGCTTTATTGACTGCTTTTTCAATGTTTTAAGGCACATAGGAAAGCAAGACTAGGTGAGGTGAATTTGTTTTCTTGCCCTTTCATCCTCCACTCTTTCCTCCATGCAAAAGAATGTATGAGTTTCCATTCTACCACTCATTATCTTGCCCATGCGCCCTTGCCAATTCGTGAGCCTCATGACAGATTTGGGATCAGCTTTTTACACCTATGGGGGATTTGCCTATTTTGGGTAAGCCTGCTTTATGCTAGTTTTGGATGCCTCCTTATGCATTCGACCTATTGATGTATTCTATATATTCAGAAACCTATGATATTACAGGGTTGGCTATTGTACACTGATTTAATATAATTTTGTGTTACAGCTCCATATTCAATCTCCATTGTTGACAATTTTGCATGATCAATTGTAATTTGTTGTGAGTGAAATTAATCTATTGCTGGTCAGAATTTCTACAATGATCAATTGTAATTTGTTGTGAGTGAAATTAATCTATTGCTGGTCATAATTTCTTCACTGAAGAAGGAGAAGCTTTATATAAAGATGTCCAAATGTGAATTTGCTAAAACTTCTTTAGTATATCTGGGCCATATTATTGGTGGAGGCCACCTGCGAGTGGACCCAACCAAGGTTGCTGTCGTTGTAAACTGGCCACGGCCAAACACTGTTACTGAAATCAAAAGGTTTTTGGGTGCGGTTCAGTATTGGAGGAAATTCATTTCTGGGTTTTCTTCCATTGCTGCTCCATTACATGCGTTGACAAGCATTAAAGAAATTTTCCAGTGGGGAGGCAAGCATCAGAGAGCCTTCGACACTTTGAAGGAAAAGATTAGCACAGCACCAGTTCTGACATTGCCATATTTGCAGCAGCCATTTGAGATTGAAACCGATGCTAGTGGGTTTTCCATGGGAGCAGTTTTGATGCAAGGGAGAAAGCCAGTTTGTTACCATTCAGAAACATTCTCTACTGCAGTAAGTAACTATCCGACCTATGACAAAGAATTGTATGCTTTAGTACAGAGTGTGAAGAAGTGGAAACATTACATCATGGGAAAAGAAACAGGCATACATACTGATCATCAGCCACTTCAATATTTACAATCTCAGACTAAAATACAACAAAGTAGGCATTTAAGATGGATGGGATTCTTACAACAGTTTCATCTAGTAATTAAGTACAAAAAGGGAATTCATAATAAGCTAGCAGAGATGTTATCAAGGCCTCCTACAAATGCTTGAATCATTCTTCAAAACAGTTCATTGACACATGAAAGTTATATTGAACAGTATGCAGAAGATAAAGATTTTAAGAAAGTATATGCATCACTAATACATGGTAAACAGGAAGAACTATTATGTGCATAATCAACTTTTGTATCATATTGGTAAACTCTGTATTCCAGAGAAAGAAAGAGTGCATGTGATTCGATAAGCACATAGTTCATTGATTACAGGACATTTTGGTGTAAGTAAAACATTGTTTGTATTGCAGAATCATTGTTATTGGCCTCAAATGCAGGAAAATGTAGCTAAATATATAAGAGGTTGTGTTATGTGTACGACAAGTAAGCCTGGAAATAGGAAATTGGGGTTGTACACACCTCTTCCAGTTTCTTCTCATCCTTGGGAAAGCATTTCTATGGACTTTGTAGGAGGACTACCTATGTCTAGGAAAGGACATGATTACCTATATGTTGTTGTGGATAGATTCATCAAAATGTGTATCTTAATGCCATGTAACAAACCGATCACTGCTGAACAAACAACTCATCTATTCTTTCAGAATGTTTGGGTACATTTTGGGCTACCCATGTCTATTATATCTGATCGAGATTCCCGGTTCTTGGGAGAATTCTGGTCAACTTTATGGGAGCTTATGGATACTAAACTGAAGAAAAGTACAACTTTTCATCCATAGACCGATGGGAAAACAGAGGTAGTGAACAGGACAGTGGTTCAGCTGCTCAGAGGATATTGTAGTAAAAATCCTAAACTTTGGGATGAGCAGTTACAGTATATACAACATGCTTACAATCATGCAGTTCATTCTTCCACAAAAAGATCTCCTTTTGAAACTTGTTTTGGTTATCTGCCAAAAACACCGATGGACTTCTCTTTTGGCAAAGATGCAGTGGATGGACATCATGATGCAGATAAAGCTCTAAGGTTCATTCAGAGAATCCAAGTAGTGCAGCAGGCAGTTCAAGAATAGTTGGAGAAGAGCCAGGTAAAGTACAAAGCCAGGCATGAAAAGCATCGAGTTGATCATCAATTTCAGGTTGGTGACCGAGTTTGGTTACATATCACCAAAGAAAGAATGAAAGGTGAAGGTAAAAAGCTTAAGCCTATCAGGTATGGTCCTTTTGAGATCTTGGAAAAGATCTGTACTAATGCTTTTCGCTTGAATTTACCTCCATACATGCAAATTTATTCAGTTATCAATGTCAAGAATCTTAAACTATATGAGCCTCCTATGATCATGGATGAGGAAACTAGCATACAGATTCCTTCAGTTGATGATTTGGCACCTGAATATATGAAAGAGTTGCAGGATGATGTTATTCTTGACAAAAATGTAAGGAATTCACGAAGGGGGAATGCTGAGTACCTTCGAGTGGGGCTGAAAGGCATGCATCCTAGCAAAGAAAGATGGATGGAGATTGGAAAAGTGAGGGAGCTATACCCTCACTTACTTGCCAAATGATTCAAGATTTTGGTGGTTCAAAAGCTCTTCAATGGGGAGGAATGATCCGGTGGATTATTCATCTTCAAATTACACTGATCCAATATGGTACAATTAGTTATTAATCTGTGGTTTTAAATCATATGCTAAACATTAGCCCACGCAGTTATAGTATGGTGCGCAGTTATCACATGCCGTGCAGCTATCGCATGGTGCGCAGTTGATCGCATGCCGCGCAGTTGCCCCATGGTGCGCAGCTTATCGCATGTCGCACAGTTGTGGCATGGGTCGCGCAGTTCGCGTACCGTCCAGTTGAATATCGAATGGTTCGTGGAGGTTACTCATATGCTGCGACATTTATAGGCTGCGATAGCGGATCAGGTATATGGTGAAGTCCTTATATGCCGCGACATTTTTATGTTGTGAAGTTGTTGGTGACATCAAACGATTATGTTACGTGGCATAGCCCAGTTGCAAGTCATTGCAACATGTTGTGAGTTGGCACATGTGCGTGGAGTAGGTTGCAACGTTTCGGGGATCTAGAACATCGTGGTAACATAATGCTTGGGCCGTGACTTGGCGGAATGGAATGATTCAGTATAGCATATGATTGTAATGATAATCAAGAAAATAACAGTCGTAGCAGACGAATCAAACCCGTTACTTATCCTCTCGCTAAAACGCTTAAATAGAGGATGTTGGCCACTGTTTGGAGACGAAGTGGGGAGACGCAGACTGTTTTAGAGCGCAGAGCATCGTTTCTCTGTTATGAGAAGCTTAGAGAGATTTTGCTACGACGTGTCCAGATGTTGTTACTATAGAAGTCGACATTCTTTGTTATAGTTTAGCCTTCTTTGTCTTTGAATGCTAATTGTAATTTGCAGAAGAGAGGTCTTCAAGACTTTGTACAACATTCTGTTTATAGTTGCTGAAGTTGATTCTAGAACCATTTTGTACCATTTCAAAGAGATTAATTGGATCGGTACCCATTGGAGAAAGACCCGGAGACGTAGCCCAGTGGAGGGGGTGAACTCCGTTATCAACTTCTGTTTGTGATTCTCTGTTTCTGTGTTTCTTCTTTGCATCTGTTTATTAGTGTTGTTTTCCATTCTGAGCATTTAATCTCTGTTAATGTTGTTCCATTAATTAACCTGTTGAATGCATTCTTTTACAACAAACTTTTAATGAACACAAGTTGAGGTCTGACGGATCACTGAGGATGAAGAGGAACAAGAAACTAACCTAGCAGATCAGTTTCAAATAGGGCAAGAGGAGTTTCCATCACCTACAACAAAGGAGGACCAGGGTGAACCAGTGGCAAAAGCTTCATCCAGCAAACCTGGATCCCAAAAAATCAATCAGCTACTGAGGTAGGTGTATGAGCTAGAAGTATTCGGCAGAGAAATCAAAAGAACCAATGAGAGGTTAACCAAGATGAATGCTAGATTATATGACTCCCTGCAGGAGATAAAAAGAAAGTATACCAAGTTGGAGGCTCTGTAGGAAAATCAGGCTGTCCAAGTTGCAAACAAGCAATTCTATCCCCCAACCTCAATCTCACCAGACGCTGGAAACCCTAGCAGAAGTGGCAATAAGAATTTTTGGCCCAGAAACAACCTGTGATGCTGTTGCCATCCCAAACCCTAGACAGGTTGTAGAGACACCTATGGATTAGGGCTGAAGCCTTAAAACATCAGGGTAAGGTGTGATTACAATTTTGATTAAAATTTTAAAACATAATTTTCGGTGACTTAGGTAAACATCGCAATTGTTCATTAGCCACCAAAAATAGAGCTTTCGGTAGCTTACAAGCCCAGAATTTTGGTTTTTTAGCCACCAAAAGCGCAGAACAGTGCATAAAGGCATACTTTCACACAGAATTGACTTTTGTTGATCCAAACACCTCATGGATGATTTATAAGGTTGGAAATTAATTAAAGGCACCAGTATTTTAGCTCTATTTCAATTTTGAAGGTGCCAGCGAGGTGAATTAGGTCACAAACCCTACCTACTCTAAGAAAGCATGGCTTGTCTGCCAGATGGCAAGTTCAAGTTCTACTTCATTGTCCACTTCAACTATTAAAGAGTTCGAGGAGTAGGAAGTTTTTGGAGTTAGGTAGATTGGCAGTTAAGATAGTGTTTTGACCTATTTTTTTTACAAATAGTTATGATTATCTATTTTTAGTAAATTCGATCCACTTTTTCAGGATCTGAAATAAATTTTGTAAAGGCTATAAATCCTATGACTAATGTAGAAGCAAGGGGTCAACTTCAAATATTTTTAGACACTTATTGTATTCAAGCTTCTCATGTGCTTTGTCACTTAATACAAGCTATTTTTCCATTATATGTTTAGCTTTCATCTTCTTTCTGTTTTGTACTTGTGCTTGGATGTTTCATTCATGTTTATTCTATTTACTTAATGAAAGATAGTTGTCATCCTATCTCTATGTGGGTTATTGGAATTACAAGTATCTTTTCCTTGTTATGATCAGCCATTCATATGTGAGTGCCTTATGTGTGAATCTTCCAGCATAGTGAGTTCTTCATCTATTCACCTTTATTACAAACCCTCTGAACATTGATAGTTAGAAGCCTTGTCTATTTGATTGATTATTATGCATGTCTTGAGTGAGTGAGGTCTTATTGGTCATCTGACTTGATCCATTGAGAAAACCATTAAAAATATTGAAGTTACTAGGAATCTTCGAGTTGCAACCTAGAAGAGTTTCCTGGAGATCTAACAAACTGGCACCGTTGCTGGGGAGAAGAGATTGAAGCTCGGCTTCCCTGGGGGATGACATAGATCCTAATTTAATGATAGACAAAGTCCAGACACTGTTTTGGTTGTAATCATCTATCTGGTGACTCCATTGGAACAAGGTTGCTTCAAGAAGACCAAGTACCAAAGCAAATCATCAAAGGCCACCACTGACACCTGTTTCAGATCCTGAAAAGATTATAAGGAGAGGAAGGGCTTTACAAAGAAAGACTTCCAGAGATGTAAGGGGAGCTACACCAGGTATTTCCAGAGGTATTTCTGTTGTTGCACCAAATAGGAATCCTTTTCAATCTTCTTATACTAAAGCATCTAGTTCTCAGAAGTTTATAAGTGAATCAGAAAATTTTAGGGTTGAGGAATCTTCAAGCATTGTTGCTTGTGTAGATCCAATCCATGGTGACTCCACTGAGGTAGATATACCACAAATACTTTCTCAGCTACCACCCACACCAGCAATATCTTCTTCTTCCCTTTCCATACCCACATCCAATATGGCTGCCCCTTTGACCAAGATGGAAAGGATCCTCATTGCCAGATATGCCCCTCTAAATTTTCCTAACCCCCTTTCTGTTATGCCTATTGGAGATTATCTAAAATATATGCCTAAGTTTACTGGGGAGGGATACTTTACAGCTGAGGAGAATTTAGAGGCATTCTACAGTTATGCTAAGAATATAAAAATTGAACAAGAAGATGTGTGGACTAGGTTTTTTGTGCAAAGTCTAGATGGTCAGGCTAGGAAATGGTTCAAAGAGTTACTTGCTGGATCAATAGCTAGCATTGAATCTCTAGATGACATATTTTTGAAGCTTTGGGGAGAAATAAGAGACCACCTTTACTATATCATATAATTTAGTAATTTGAGGAGAGAGAATGGTGAGTCTGTTTCAAATTTTACAAAAAGATTTAACAAAATGTTCAACAAGATCCTTGCTGAGATCAAGCTTACTGATACTTCAGCCAGAATCACTTATGCCAATGCTTTTGATTCCCAGTTCTGCCTTCTTCTCAGAGAAAGAATATCTACTTCTTTTTCACTCATGCAAGATGTTGCTCTTGAAGTTGAGCCTAATATCGTTGCATCTCAGAAGGTTAAGGGAAAAATGGACAGGAAGAAGCAATCCTCAAATTCTTTAGGGGCTTCTTCGTCAGAGAATAAAATGGAGAAAATGGCCAAAATGTTGGACAGTTTAATAGCTGAAATGTCTACAGTTAAATACCGAGGGAAAATACCTATGAGAGGTAAAGGGCCAAATGATTTTGTTCCCAGAAACCCTAATTTTGTCCCTTACAGAAGAAATAACCCACTAGCTCAGATCCTTCAAAGGGATAGGAATCAAGCTGAGGATCAAAGAATTAGACCTCCTTTCCAAAATGTTGTGCTAGAAGAAGAACAAGGGTTTGCTCAGGAAGAAGGGGAGGTAGAAGACAATATCAACTGCATGGAAGATGAAGTTGATCTCTCTTTCTTGACACAATCCAATTATGAGGAAGCCCTCATGAATGATCAGATCATTGAAGAATCCTTATATCAGACAGATGATCAAGAAGGTTATAATTTGAGATCCAGGATTGTTGTTCCCGAAAAGAAAAATCCTACCCCTACAAAGCAGTCAGCTTCTCCTGTTAGAAAGATTGCTGCTCCTACAAAAAGATTGATGCCCCTCCAAAACAACAGCAAAATCCATTGCAACCATCTTTCCATGATCAAATCCAGCTCAAGGCTCCAGCATAAGAGGTAAGAAATTCTGAAAAATTATCCTATTCTTTCAATCTTGAATTAGAAATTAAGAAATTAAAAATCCCTTTTCCCTTGATAGAGCTTATGAAGAATGATTCCTTCAAGTCATCCATATTGAAATCTCTTCAACCAAGGACACCCATAGATGCTGACTTTGTGAACTTGCAATATGATAAGCACACGGTAATCCTAGGTCCTATGGTTGAAGAGTTGGATGAGTCTTGTCCACCTTTCTACATATCCTTGAACATCCATGACAAGATCCTTCACAATTTTTTGCTTGACTCAGGAGCATCCCACAATCTTATGCCAAAAGCAGTGATGGATGAGCTTGGACTCAGCATCACAAAACCTTACCATGATCTTTTCTCCTTTGACTCTAGGAAAGTCAAATTCCTGGGCCTCATAAAATACCTTGTCATAAACCTCTCCCAGTTGCCTTCAAAAAGCATAGTGATGAATATAGTAGTTGTTGATATCCCACCCAAGTTTGGCCTCCTCTTGTCTTGTTCATGGAGTAAAAGGCTAGGTGGTACCCTACAGATGGATCTTACCTATGCTACAATCCCAATGTTTGGAGGAGAAATGAAGAGACTTTATAGAGAGAATCAATTTACTTACATCGTTAGTAATGCCAAGAATTCTATAAATAATCCCATCTATGCAATAGACACAGACTTTGGGGCATGCATCCTACGGATAGATGATTCCCAGCCAACATCCATGCAGCTTACAAGGCCCACCTATCAGCAACCTGAAGAAGTAACCACCTCTGTTTGGAGCATGTTTTTTGATGGGGCCAGTACTCAAGCCTCAACAGGTGTAGGTGTAGTTTTTATTTCTCCTTCAAAGGAGACTATCCATTTGTCTTATAAACTTGATTTCAAGACTACTAACAACATAGCAGAATATGAGGCATTGTTATTGGGAGTGAAGGCTGCAAAGGAAATGGGAATCATGTGCCTGAAGATCTTTGGAGATGCAGATCTCATCATATAGCAAGTGAACAATACTTTCAAGCAAAGAATGTTAGGCTTAAGGCATATAGAGATGAGGTATGGAAACTCAAGGACTCTTTCATGTTTTTTGAACTCTCCTATATACCTAGAGCTATGAACCATCTAGTTGATTCCCTTGTTGTCTATGCAAGTATGTTCATTCCCCCTTTTCCTCCTAAACTGAGCTATGAGATTCAAGTCAAGTACAAGCCATCCCTCCCTAATAATGTGAAATTTTGGAAAGTCTTTGAAAATGATGATGAACTCAGTAAATTTCTCCCGGTCGTAGATGAATTTTCTGATATGCATATTGATCAAGAAAACCTAAATATGGAAGAATCCCAGAGGCCCAAATCAAAAGATAAAATAGGCAAATAGAATATTTTTTAGTTTCCTAGCAATTATATACCTCAGTGTCAAAACCCCAAATTTTTCACAAAAATTTAAAATTTTGAGATAACAACAAATGCTAAAACCTGCGGTCTACTTACAGCTAACGGTTAGCAATAGAAGAAACAATCAAGTAATTAGTTTTACCAAATCTTAATTATATTAACTCAACAGTTCATATTTGTAACAAGAATAAAGTCTTCTTGGTATTGTTTTACTTTAGTTTACTGATGAGTCTTTTCATGTCAAGTAGGTAGAATCTAACTTTTGAATCCGGGGCTTACTTATCAATTGTGCTAACACAGAAGATTACTGGTTCTTACAGGTTTACATGTATGATCGAACGAGTACATTTTAAAAATTTCTTAAAGTATCCAGCAGTATTTTATTTGCAAATATAAAGCTTAGTAAATAAGCTGCTAAACTCTAAACAACTTCCGTGAGGTAAAACCATTTGACTTCCTTCAATTTTTCTTGTAATAAAGTTCAGAAGTAAGTAGCGACAGTAAAAATATGTTTGTGACTCTAAGAATTAGAATCTCCATTACAAAGTACTTCTACTTTAATCTATATAAATTGCAATGTTATAAAGATTGTTTTGTCAGTATCTATACAATAATACATTATCTTATCTGTGTAACAACTATTCCACATTTCCCTTCTGCGAGATAACTTACAGCCTGTTAACCTTTTTATAGTATAGTTCGATTGTGCAAACTAACACCATAATGCCTTCTCACATGAGATCAATGTTTTCCTATACTTTAACTTTATGTTTAACCATGTGGTTCTAATAATTTATGGACTCAAGTAAGATCATTTCTATTCAATCTCTTAATTTTCCTATGATACTTTTCTTGTATTAATTTACTGTCTACAAACAATTTTTCTGAGATTGATGCTTCTGATACAGGTCGAATTTCTAGTTATTTTGTTTAATTCTTTATCTACTTTACTATCCAAAATACATGGGGAATCTTTAGTAATTAACAAGTTGAGTCATAACCAAAATCCATCAAAGTTCCATTGCTCTGAACTATGTAAAAGAATTTCATAAAAGTGTCCTTACAAAACACTTTGTCAACTTCTTCATTTTGTTACCATTTGAGTTATTAGTTATTATGAGTCTTATAAACATGTATACTCTATTTTGTTAATAGAGATTAAGTCTATGATTGGTTCAAGGTCATAATGATTTTATGATTCTACATAAACTACATTATGTCACTTAAAAAATGTATCACTTGAAAAGTTGTTATTACAAGAATTAACCATATATAAGCTATATTGTTTTTACATAAGAAAGCTATAGGCATTTGATGGTTAGCTTGAGCTCTTCTATATAATAAAGACCTCCATCCATAACAAGGTTAATTTTTAAAGAAAGGGATTACTAACATCCATAATATATTAGTGAGTTTACAAAATATAAGTCATAAGCTTATTGAACAGAGTGTGTTCTATGTATAAATGGTTTCAGCATTAACCAAAGTTTAAAAGATGATACTCCTCGCTAGGTCAACGTAATTCATGACGTTGAGGTTCTAACCATGACCTAGTAACTCATACGATGAGCGACGTATTGATTGATAAGCAAATAATTAGGGGTTATGATATAGTTTTATGCATCGTTCCAATGATTAAATAATTGGATATCATTTTATGCAAGCATTATAGAAGAATGATCTGTTGCATGGTTTTGATTTACTGACCACGTGGTTGTCTCCTAACCAAGTGTGGAAGGTATAATAGCCATTGTATCCCTAACCCTTATCATTTATTTCCCGCAGTTCGCGCTGGCCCTTGAGGCTACTCTGCTTGGATTTCATGGCGGCCATCGGTCCTCTTCTGCTCCAGTTGTCTTGTGTCTTGGTTCAGTGTTGTATTTGTCACCGATGTGTGGTTTTTAAAATCCATTCTCAGTGGTTGGGGTTCTCACTCTGCAAACTTGTGGAGATTATCGTTGCCCTTGGCTTGCTGTCTGTGTAATCTTCCCTTCGTCGTCCTCGTGGCTTGCTGTCTGCTCCAGTTTCTCTTGCTGTTGCGTGAGGTTTTATCTTGCAGGCTATTGAGTATTTAGTTTGCAAAGCCTGTAGGTGACAGTGCTTCTACGATACTGTTCGTCGTTTCCATTGACAGGTGAATAATAACTTTTTTTGTTCATTTACTTTGCTGCAAGTGTTTTTGTTGTCGTCATGGTACAAAAAGATATATGTTTACTGACAGTATTCTTTTACACTCCTTGCAAGTGCTCGCCACTATATGCTTTCATGGAGGAGAAAGTAAGCCATCAACCAGTGAATTTCGTGGCTCATGGCTTAGTTCGGGTAAGCCCCACGGTCCATGTGTTGGGTTTTCACCCTACTTGTAACAAGGTGGTCATTGGAATCACCTAGGGTTTTGGGGAAGCCTTCCTCGACTCACCATAAGTTATGTGGTTTGATTTTATAGGTTGTTTGTTGGAATACCCAATTTTAAACCCTAGCTAGTTGATGGGTAGACTCAGTTTAACTGAGCAATGTATTTAGTTTGATGTTGGGCTTTACGACATGTTTAAAATACTAGTTCTTATAAAGACAGTTTTGTCTTCAAACTTGTTTTGGTTTATTAGATGTTTTATATTATGCTCTATGTAAAATTCAGGGTTTTTACCCTTCTTGAATGTAAATGAAGTTTTTGTACTCTGTTTGAATTACTCTGTAAGGGTTTATGATTATGGTTTCTAAGACTAATACATACAGTCATTGTTTAGCTGTATTTCTTACTCGTTTTGCTCACATTTTTCGAGCTAGGGTTTTATCTTGTGGAAACCCTCATTTTTAAAATAAATTATTCTATTTGGTTTTTATCAATTTTTATTACTTAATTGTTTGACTATTAACTAGTATTATCATGTGTTGAGGGAAATTCTAATTTATAATAATTACTAATGCCTTTTGTTCGTCCTTAAAGGACTGCAAGTAATTTATAATATCCCATTTGTTTAGTAATTACATAGTCTAATTAATTTGGTCTATAACTTTAATGTACTGGCATTTGTAATTATAATATATGTATTTGGGTTTTAACCTTGTCATTTACTTTTATAGATACAAAATGTTTATATAAAAAGAAACAGTTTATTTTATAAGTATACATTTTGTATAGGTTGTTCAGTAATGTATTTCATTTATGAGTATAAATTTAGTTGGTTATTTAATGGTTTAAAAGAACTAAATTATGGTTTAAAGAATTCTAGGTTAGGGTTTGTAGAAATAATCTTTGTCCTTCTTTTAACAATTACTCCAGTTTGTAAAAGAATTTCTTTTGATTTGTAAACAATAATTATTATTTGTGTTAATAATAATATTGTTTGTAAATACTGTATTCTCTTAAGTTTATTTTTACATATATATATTATTAATAAAGACTGAGAACAGTCTATAATAGTTTAGTTTATTTGATAAGATTAATCCTGTAAGCTTGGTAAAAGAAATAAGAGTTTTCATACCTGTCAATACTCCTTTACATATAATTTGTCTGTAAGTGTGTAAGGACAGTTCCTTATTAATAATACTTTATGCATAGGTTACTATAGTATTTTAGTTATTTTAAATCTAAGAAAAAGAAAATTGTAAGAGTTTTTAAGTTCTTATTTATTATATTCTTTATATCAAATTAGTTTATCTTCAGAATTTAATTAGATTACAAATCCTTAGAGTTCAGATAGTTGCAGGTAAAATAGCTATTATTATTAAGAAAAGATACAAACTAACAAAACCATATTTACTTCCTTACTTAACATAAATAATAAGCATTTAATTGACATTTCTATTTATTCTATTTCAGTGTAGATGTATAGTTTACAAAAGAAAATACTGTGTAAAAGAATAATATATATACTAGAACATACTGCTATTAGTAAAATAATATGACCCTATTCTTTTTCTAGTATTCTTCATTACACAGCCTGGTTTTAACAACAACCCTATTAAATAGATTAATATACTTTCTGGAAGCCTGAAAGAAAAGATTTCAATACTCTAAAACAACATAAGTACTCTATTAATTTTAGATTCCTATCATACTTCATTCATTTTTAAACACACTACCTATGCTAAAGTACGATCTGGTTTACTCCAGATGGGGAAAAACACAGGTAGGATTATTTTTCATCAAAGTACAGATTCCGCATTAAAAAAACTAAGAGATTTCAAGCTTAATAGTTCACTACATAACATATAAATCATTTATTAATTGTTCATACTCGGATATAAACTTTAACACAAAAATTAAAAGATAGTAGAACTTGTTTTTAAAGTTGGATGACAACAGCGTTGGGAGGTCGTTCCTCCCTACCAACTCCTGGAGAGCGCTTAAACAATGACTTCTCAGGACCCCCGAGCCTATTCATGGTCTCCTTGGCTGGGACTGGGTGGAGCAAACAACAAAGTACTAGTCCAATAACTCAATACCAAATCTGCACACTGCAGTAAGATCTTTTAGCTGGAAAGCTGTACTAGATCAATTCTTGCAGTTTACCCCTCAAACAACTTCCACAAATTCCCTTCCCAATGAATTCCTTGAAGCACATTCACCTGAATGATTCTTCTCCTGGAATGAGCAGCCTCAGCTCTCTTCAATGGGATTTTTTATTAAGATTGCCTAGGTCTTTTTGGGTTAGTTGTCATTAATTGAGCCACCTGCTCTGATCCCACTTTCTTGGGGGATCATGACCCCAAATGTAGGGAGGTTTCCACCTGCAAAATTGGAATCGTTTGAGGATGCTACCACTTGTCTATTTGCTCTCCACCTAGTCTCCTCCACCAACTTGACCAGTAACACTCTTTTTAACAACTCTCCCAAGCTGTTGTCTCCACTTTTATTTATTTAAAATTAAAATATTTAGAATTACATTCAATATCCTTGACTCTGTTGAGACATCATTTACAACTTAGCATTAAATTTAACATAATGTCTTGGAATAAAATCAAAATAAGATAATATTATTTTGCAAATTGGGGCATGTGACACTCGGGGTCTAGTACCCCTTGAAGAGCTCTTTGATCATAATGATGTCCCCTTCAAACCTATGAAAAGGGAGAAACACCCTATTGTCCATGAGCACAATATAGGTAGCCAAGATGATCCAAAATTCATAAATTTGTCCTCTATGTTGACTGCTGATCAGAAGTAAAAACTTTGCAGTCTTATGAAAGAGTTTGCTGATGTATTTGCTTGGGAATACAGTGATTTGAAAACCTATGGCACAAATATCATCCAACATAGGATTCCCCTGGAAAAGGACACCATCCCTTTGAAACAAAAGTTAAGACCTATCGGTCCCCTCCTACTGCCCGTGATTGAGAAAGAAATAAAAAAGCTCCTTAAGGATAAAATCATAATCCCACTGAGACATTCCAAATGGATTGCAAACTTAGTGATATTGAGGAAGAAAAATGGGGAGATCAGGTTATGCATTGGTTTCATAAACCTAAACAAATTCTCCAAGAAAGAAACTACCCCTTACCCAAGATGGAGCATCTATTGCAAAGAGTCTCGAGAGCTAGTGTAATGTCATTCCTAGATGGTTTCTTTGGCTACAATCAAGTTTATGTACACCCTGATGATCAAGAGAAAACTGCATTTACCACTCCTTGGGGTACTTTCATGTATGCCAAGATTCCATTTGGGATAATGAATGATGGGGCCACCTTTCAGAGAGCCATGGACATAGCTTTTGTGGGGTTAAAGGACAAGTTTGTTCTCATATACCTTGATGACCTCACTGTTTACTCCAACAACCATGAAGAACATTTGAAACACTTAAGGAGGGTGTTTCTGAAATGTAGAAAATTTGGGATATCTCTGAACCCAAAAAAGTCTCAATTTGCTTTCAGAGAGGGAAGACACTTGAGTCACATAGTTTCAATAGAAGGTGTGAAGATTGATCCTGTTTGAGTTGAAGTAATCCAGAAGCTGTCCATACCTAGGCCAAAAAAGGATATTCAGTCATTCCTAGGTAAGATAAATTTTGTCAGGAGGTTTATCCCAAAATTTTCTGAGTTAGTAAAACACATAACCTCTATGTTGAGGAAGGAAGCCGAAATCAAATGGACAGAACCTGCAAAAAACTCCTTCGAATCCATCAAGAAGGCTATCATGGAAGCTCCCACTCTAATTAGTCCAGACTATACCAAGGGCTTCTACATTTTCTCCTTTGCTTCCTATGACACAGTGGCAGCATTTTTGTTACAGAAAGATGATGAAGGCCTTGATCACCCCATTGCTTTCTTCAGCAAGACATTGAGGGATGCTAAATTGAAGTATGATCCTATCGAGAAATAGGCGTATTCTCTCATTAAGTCACTGAAAGCCTTCAAGATTTACATTCTATATACAAAGGTCCTTGCCTATTTCCCTTCAACTACTGTGAAGGATGTCTTGAACCAACCTGAAATTGATGGAAAGAGAGCCAAATGGATTTGCAATCTTATTGAGGTTGGCATAGAAGTAAAGCCCACCAAGCTAGTGAAAAGCCAAGGCCTAGCTAAGCTCATGGCTAAAGAAAATTGTGATCTATTGAGAATGAATTTCATTGGTATAAGTTCAGCAAACTTGCAGACAGAGGTAGCAACAAAGGAGCAGCATGACAACCAGCAGGTGGCTGAGAACTTGTCTTCATGTGAGTGGTACTTAGGTATTATTCATTTTTTGCAGAATTTAGAAGTTCCCCCTTAGCTTAGCATGACTCAAGTACGAGCTCTTAAACTTAAGTCTATTAAATTTTGCATAATCAAAAATCTGTTGTATTGGAAAGATCCTTCTGGTATTTTGCTAAGATGTTTAGATAAAGAAGATTCAGTTCAAGTCATGCATCAGTTTCATTCAAGCACATGTGGAGGCCATCATTACTGGAAGACTATAGCCCACAAGATTCTAAGGGCTAGGTACTATTGGCCTGTTCTTTTTTCTGATGAGTGTAACTTTGTGAAAGCTTGTGACAAATGCCAAAGATTCATAGGAAAGCAGCAACTCAAATATTTTCCCCTTAGACCTATTGTAGTGAATGGCCCTTTCCAGTAGTGGGGTATTGATTTCATAGGTGATATTAATCCTTCATCAAGTGGTTAGCACAAGTGGATCCTAGCAGCCACTGATTATTTCACCAAGTGGATAGAGGCAGTCCCCAGAAGGAATGCCACTCACCAAGTCATCATGAAATTTCTATATGAAAACATATTTATCAAATTTGGCTGCCCAAAAAGGCTAGTGACTGATAATGCACCAGCTTTTAAAGTCGGTGCCTTGGTTAATATGTGTGAGTCAATGGGTATTCAATTGGTGCATTCTACTTCCTACTACCCTCAAGGAAATGGATTGGCTGAGTCATCAAATAAGAGCCTAGTTAGGATCATCGGCAAACTATTGGAGAAGAATCAGAAGAGCTGGGACTCTAAACTAAAATTTGCTCTTTGGGCTGACAAAGTGACCAACAAAAATGCCATAGCGACTTCCCCTTTCAATTTGGTTTATGGTATTGATACTATTTTCCCCATTCAACTGGTTCTACCAGTAGCAAAGTACTTTCAAGAGGAACAAGAAGAACCAAATGATATGGTAAGGATAATGCTTGATCTAGTTGAGTTGCAGCAAGTCAGAGAACAGTTGGTGGAGAAGTCAAAAGCTCACCAAGAGAAGATAAAGGGAATTTTTGACAAAATGAAAAAGGTGGATAATTTTTGGGTTTAGGACTGGGTTTTGAAATGGGATGCTGTCAGAAAAGATAAGGGAAAGCATGGTAAATTTGATTCTCTATGGATAGGACCTTTTGTGAAAGCTCAGGTGCAACAAAGCATCACTTTCAATCTGCAAAATCTGGAAGGGAAGGAGGTGTTTGATGGCCCAGTCAATGGGAGATTTCAGAAACTCTATTTCATTTAAGGCTTCAAAGCCTTGTCATTGTAAGATATTATTTTTGTTTTCTTTGTTTTTTCCAAAATAACTCCATGCCCAATGGAACAGTAGAAGATAGGTTTAGTCTTTGTTTTTCAGGAAAGGAATTTGGTTTGTGGTTCTTGGAACCTCACAGGGAGGTTTCCATCTCCGAGTAGGAGCCAGATGTTATCTCCTAAATAAATTAGTCCTCAAAAAGTTAGACTTAGAAGATTTATTTCTTGTAGTAATAGGAGGTCAAAATACTCTTTAAAGGATTATTTTGAAAGATCGAGGTGTTTAATGAAGATTGGAACACTTTTGACTATGTTTTCTAATAAAAATTTTGAAGATCAGCTTTTGGTGGCTTAGGTGAACATCTCAACGGTTCATTAGCCACCGAAAAGCCCATCTTTCAGCAGCTTAAAAATATAATTTAGGGCTACCTTAGCCACCGAAAGCGCACTAAAGATAAAAAAGTTGTTGCGCCCATCGCCCTCAGCCACCGTCAGCATGAAGAGCGCCACTACCAAGCCATTAACCACCGAAAATATGGGACCTGCAATAAATCATGAGTTGGTAAGAGGGGTCGTTATAAAGCTGAAGTAACCTATCAAAACCCTAACCCTCTCTTCCCTCCAACTGTCCCATGTCTATGATCGAGGCACCACAAAGCATTGGTTTCCATTTGGAATTATTACAGCACTGGCATCTTACAGGTCTCCTCAGAATGTACTGTCACCTTGCTCAAATCCCGATTGCCAGTCATCTCCCTCAAAATCAACACCCCCTCCTTAATTCATTCCACATTTTTTTGCATTCGTCCTCGCTGAGTCAAGCCCCCCTGAATCCAGAGCTGTAATCTCCTTCCCAGGGTTTGAATTTCAATTTTGCAGGTACAGAAGAACATTCAATAAGATGAACAGAGGAGGAGGACTTTCCCTAAGAAAGGAATTGGGTGATATTAGCTACCTAGAATCACACCCAGAGGTATGCCAGCTTTTCAAAGACTCAGGATGCTATAAGTTCTGTGAAAATATTTAGGGATCCCATCAACAAGTGGTAGAAACCTTTTCTCTCTCGTTTGATGGCTCAAAAGCAGTGATTGGTAGAGAGGAATTCCAAGTAGATGAGGCTCTGATAGCAGAAGTAACAGAGCTCCCAAGGACTGGGGAAATTTGGTTCAAAACCACAATCACAAATAATGTAGAATTCAGGTCTTACCTGAAGCCTGAGCATAAGAACATTATCTGGAAGAAGAGCATTCCCAAAGCTTGGCTTGAGGAAAAATGGAAACACTTATTGAAGGCAATTCTAGTCTACATAACTTGTGAGGGCAGGTATAATAGAGTAATGATATACCATTTCAAGTCAATGAACCATTTTACTGGCAGGAACCCCCTGAACTTACCTTTTTACCTATACAAGAGCCTGACTAAAATGGCCCATCAAGTTAAATCCCAGCCCACAAAGATTCCAAGCAGGCTATCACATCATGGCCTGACTAAGCTAATTGTCCTTGAATTGCTGTAGAGAAGGAACATGGACTGGACATACTTCCTGTTTTGGAATGAGTTTAAGACATAATTGCAGCCAGAAGACAAAGGGAAGTCTTATTCAAAGAAGTCCTCCACTCCCAGGTGTGGTAAGAGGAAGAGGAGGGCCATCTCTCCAATTACAGTGGATCAGGCCTCTCCAGCTCCCAAGACCAAGAAGGCAAAGAGGAACCTAGATTTCAGTGAAAAGGTAGAAGAGGTTCCAGCACCAGACAGAAATATCCTCAACCTACCCTACTCTGATTCTAAGGATGAAGAGGAACAAGAAACTAACCTTGCAGATCAGTTTCAAATAGGGCAGGAGGATTTTCCATCACCTACACCAAAGGAGGACCAGGGTGAACTAGTGTCAGAAGCTTCATCCAGCAAACCTGGATCCCCAAAAATCAATTAGCTACTGAGGTAGGTGTATGAGCTAGAAGTCTTGGGAAGAGAAATCAAAAAAACCAATGAGAGGTTACCCAAGAGGAATGCTACATTATATGACTCTCTGTAGGAGATAAAAAGAAAGTATACCAAGATGGAGGAGAGTAATCTCAGGTTAAGGAAAGAGAAAGTAAGGCTCTATAGGAAAATCAAGATGTCCAAGTTGTAAACAATCAATTGTAGACCCTACCCTCAATCTCACCAGAAGCTGGAAACCCTAGCAGAAGTGGCAATAAGCCTTTTTGGCCCAGAAACAGCCTGTGATGTTGCTGCCATCCCAAACCCTAGGCATGTTGCAGAGACACCTAAGGATCAACACTGAAGCCTTAAAACATCAGGGTAAGGTGTGATTACAATTTTGATTAAAATTTTAAAACAGAAATTTTAGTGGCTTAGGAAAACATCGCAGCTGTTCATTAGCCACCAAAAACAGAGCTTTTGGCAGCTTACAGGCCCAGAATTTTTCTTTCTTAGCCACCGAAAGCAAAGAACAATGCAGAAAGGCATAGTTTCACACAGAACTGACTTTTGTTGATCCAAAAACCTCATGGATGATTTATAAGGTTGGAAATTAATTAAAGGCACCAGTATTTTGGCTTTGTTTCAATTTTGAAGGTGCTAGCGAGGTGAATTATGTCACAAACCCTACCTACTCTGACAAAGCGTGACTTGTCTGCCAGATGGAAAGTTAGAGTTCTACTTCAGTGTTGAATTCATCTATTAAAGAGTTCAAAGAGTAGCAAGGTTTTGGAGTTAGGTAGATTGGTAGTTAAGATAGTGTTTTGACCTATTTTTTTTACAAACAGTTATGATTATCTATTTTTAGTAAATTCGATCCACTTTTTTAGGATCTGAAATAAATTTTGTAAAGGCTATAAATCCTATGACTAATGTAGAATCAAGGGTTCCACTTCGGATATTTTTAGGCACTTATTGTATTCGAGCTTCTCATGTGCTTTGTCACTTAATACAAGCTCTTTTGCCATTATAAGTTCATCTTTCATCTTCTTTCTATTCTATACTTGTGCTTGGATGTTTCATTCATGTTTATTCTGTTTACTTAATGCAAGATAGTTGTCATCCTATCTCTGTGTGGGTTATTGGAATAACAAGTATCTTTTCCTTGTTATGATCATCCATTCATATGTGAGTGCCTTATGTGTGAATCTGTCAGCATAGTGAGTTCTTCATCTATTCACCTTTATTACAAACCCTCTGAACATTGATAGTTAGAATCCTTTTATATTTGATTGAGTATTATGCATGTCTTGAGTGAGTGAGGTCTTATTGGTCATCTGACTTGATCCATTGAGAAAACCATTAAAAATATTGAAGTTACCAGGCATCTTCGAGATGCAACCTAGAAGAGTTTCCTGGAGAGCTAACATAAGAGATTATAAATAATATAAATTTAATATATTTTTTTTCTCATGCATCTTTTCGAAATGCCTATAATTGTGATTCGACGAAAGAAAGAGGTGATGATGGTATGACATAAGTTTCAATTCAGTAGTTGATTTTGCAATTTTTGTTGTAATGACTCTGGTTGTCAAGGATAAAGTTTTAGACATTATGAAATTTTAATCCTGATAAAAAACGAGGGTGATTTTGGAGAACCAATTTTTTTATTTAAGGGTTGATTTAAGGTTTTTATTACACTGACACTAGTCGAAGTTTCAATAAGTTGTAATTTTATCCCCCCCCCAACAAAAAAAACAAATGGGTGCTTCCGATAACACCACTTTTCTATTTAGTCGTTGTTTTTGACATAAGAAAATGTTTTTTATGGGTAGAGTTCATGTTTTGAGTATAACGTTCTCGTCAAGTTGTATAATGTGTTTATAAAACAAGCATGCCAATCATGACATGATTTATATCAAAAGTACAATTCTAGGTTTTCACTTAAAAAAAAACAAAATTTGTATGCAATTATGGGTTGTTAGTTAAAAGAAAAAATGTTTGAATCTCAAAAACTATTCATGTAAACCCAAACTTGGGAGAACTAAACAATATCTGAAATATTCCAAGGTTTTCCTTTAAAAACATAACCTACCCAACCTATTTGTCACTATAACACTAGTATGGCTATTATGACCTGCATTAGACACAAAAAAACAATTGCAAACATGTATAATTACCTGAAATAATGGGAAAACGTGGGGGTTGTGCATCCTAGGATTATTGAGATTTATGTTAACATCATGCACAACCCTTTACTTTTTTTTTGAATAGTAGCAAGCTCCATTTCATAGTTTGGGTAGATAGAGACTCTTGCTTTGAAGTTTACATTTAAAGGGAATAACAATAGTTTCAACCCAAATGTGGATGCAATGGAATACCCCACATTTCAAGTTTGTGAAATCAAAGGAACCATGGGCTACTTTTGTGGCATGATTAATCCCAACAATTGTTTTGGGTATAAACTAGGGTAATTGTGAAATTATCACTATAATTTGAATCCAGTCCTATGTTTTGAGTTCAATCATGTGTTTTTATACCTAGCATTGAATCATGACCTTTATCTAGCTCACCCTTTACCAAGTTGTGTCTTCCATTTATTAGGATTCTTGAACTTTTATCCTCTAGAGTTTAACTTATTTCCTCTACCTCTTAGATAATTTAAAATGTTAGTTTGGAACATATGCATTCATGTGTCCATTGGATGTAGCTTGGTTGGTTGGGAGGAATGGTTGTTACCCTCCCCACCTAGGTTCAATTCCTTATAAGTGACATCTTGTTCCCTTAAATGGGTGTGTATATGATGCTCTTTTTTGAGACCCCACTATACCAAAAATGCTTGGCCACCCCATGTTCTCTTGCAAATTTGGGGAGGTATTTTATGGATGTAGCAGGCACCACTATCCGATGTTGTTATTATCACTCAGAACGTACCCAGGTTGTGAAAGGTAAGTCCTGAGGTAACAACAGAACCACTTTAGATTGTATTTCTTACCCAATACAATCAGAGAGGGATCTCTCACTATTTACAAGGTTTTCACACTCAAAATATTCAATCAGAGATAGTTAGAAGGTCAGATTTCTGATTAGAACAAATTTGTTTTTTGTAAAGTTTGGTGGGACAATCATGGAGGAGACCATTGGGCGATGGAGTCAACAATCAGGTCTGAAAGTAGGTTTCAGGAGGTAGCAAGTCTGAAGGTGTGTGGACAAAGGCAATATAGACATCGTTTCTTCAATCTGGAGGTATTAGCAGGTTGATTAGCGGACAGAAGGAGACAACCCGTCAAACAGAGCACCTAACAGAGGTGAATTCTGCAAGAATTTAGAAGAAAAAGTTTTAAATGCTTAAACAATGGACCTAGAGCATGCAAGATGAATTCTGGCCCATATACACTAATTCCCAAACATGAAATCAAATAAAAAAATCAGTGAAAATAGGATAACCAGACACATAAAGAAATCACTTATTAAAGAAAAAGATGGCACAGGAATCTCTTCCATTAGAGGTTTAATGTTCCTCCCCTACAATTTTATTCATCTATGAAAGAATTGAAACCCATTACAATGCAGAGCCTCTCCTCTCTTGAAAACCCAACCGCTCTCCCCTCTGTGGGGATCCCATTTATAATGTCGCAGACCCCCAAGGCTAATCCTCAAAAATAGGATCTAAAACTGTTTACAGTTAGAAATAACAACTAGAGTGTGGTGCTTCCTCCACGGTTTACATATATTTAAATAGACATCATGGAGATAAGGCGCGTGCTCGGTCTGGATGGCAGCATGATGTTTCTAGTTCTGAGCTTGCGGGTCGTGAAAACGACGTCTTAGGATGCTTCTAGTGGCTCATTTCTGATTGGGCTCGACCACTTGCATGTGTGTCGAGTCAACAATGTGTCCTTCCCTTTGTGTTAGTTCCATGTGGAAAGGCACCTTTATGCATGGTTTCAAAGTTGGAAAAGGATTTTATATCCTTTCCATGCTCAGCCTTCTTCACAATTCCCCCCTCTGTGGGTAACACTGTTGCATGAGGGGAATTGAATAATGAACGCATTGCTTCTGGAAAAGACGAGCCTCTGCAGTGCATTTTCATTCTTGTACTCCTCACCTCCCCCAACGTGGGCTCTCCTATAGGAAATACGGTGGGGTGCGCCTTCGACCTCCTCACCACCTCAGACAAAGTTGGAAACTGGAATTCACAAAGGCGATGATGAAGAATTTGGACACCCACCCTTCCAGTATGAGCATTCTCTCCTATTGGTCATTGCTAAACATGGTCACCATGTACTGAGGCTTTGGAGGCAATGATTGCATCTAGGGGTTCTGGAGGGACACCCATAAGACATGAAAAACCAGGTACCATGCAACAGGGGGTATGTCTATCTGAAAACAGGGATATCTCTCAAAGTGCTTCATATATGTTCCTTGATGGCTAGCGTTTTCCTGGTGTAAATGCCTAGGATGATACAGGAACGTAAAGGAATTCTCTCCAACCATCAACACTCCCTGACAGATGAGATTCTCAAACCAAACAGCCATTGCAATTTTCCAGAAAACTCAAGGCATTATGCAAATTAACGCTCTGAATTTTCTCCTCAATGTTCACTCATATCCCGTTCTTCAGCGGCTCTGGAGGGTGGCATTTATATAGGGTGATGAATATGGACATGGAGATGACTGGTCAACATTACCGCACACTCCTTAGTTTGTCATCATAATGGTGACACGAGTGGACACATGGATGGGGATTTCCATTTGCTGCTGAGAATCCAACCACGCTGCCTCCTTTAATGTTGCGTCGCTACCCATATGGATCACGACATTTGGGCCTGGCACTCTTTTCCCTTTCACTTACGCTGACGGTGGTATTTAGAATGGTTTTGGCTAAATGCATCCCTTTGCTTCATGTAAAGTCTAGATTCATCGCTTCAAAGATCCAAGTTTCATGATTTCCCATTGCCTCTTACGTAAGCTTTGTGATGGATCTTTGGAGTCAGGAGGGCTGGTGATGCCGTGGACATAATTTTCATCTAAGGCATGTCATAAATGGTGTCAAGGGATATGATTACTAGTCAGATCATACGTGAGGATATCCTTTCTATACTAGACCTGACCAAAAAATGACCTTTACCAGGTTGAAAAGATTCTAGACCATTGATCTGAACCCATCCTGTATCCATTGTACATGTGTACATGGCCTCCCCTCATTTCCATTTTTAGAAATACTCATGGGGTTCAAGAATTCCTACTGTGTTCATTTGTAGTATTTCGATTCCATCCATGCTGGTGCTTCATACATTCAGTCAGGTTATCATCAGCTTGTTATACACCTGAATGGCACCTCTCCGTCCGAGTGCCGACATCCCTCATGTTGGCACACAAAAGGACATCTATGGATAGAGTTTTGCCCAAAACACTATATATTGGATTACTATATGATACATTCCTCCTCCATCCAGCTGATTACTTTGCCATTTTGCTATGTTAGGTTGTATTCGCGACTATCCATATATACAACTCGCGCATCATTCGTGAGTGTCGGTTGCAACAAATCGCGAATGGATGTATTCGCGGGTTGCTCTTATAGCAAGTCGTGAATCATTCGTGGGTTGTCCTTCTACATACCCATGAATATGTCTCTTAACATTTAAACATAAAAACATGCGATGATCTGAGATTAGTTAAGCCATTTATCATTAATCCTCTTAATTGTCTCAACCTCCTCAACCTTCGAAACTGCCTTATTTCCTCCATATAAATACAGGCCTTGGGGAGGGTGTTGGATATACTTTTGGAGAGAAACGTTATGCTAGTGGATTGTATATAGAATTCTTTGGAGCAGTGGAACTCAAAATCCTTTGGTTGCAGAGGAGTCCTTGTCTCAGTCCTGTAGGTTGTTTTCTGTCCCCCTGACCAGTCTTTGATTGGAATTCTGTGTGTGATCTTGTATCCTATTTCATACTTGCCTCAGTATTTGAAAGTCTTTGAGTTTTTCTTTGTTTTTGAGAAAAATTGTATACCCATTCGCAAGTTGTTCTTCTGAACAGTCACGAATACAAGTTTGCATTTGCGGGTTGCTGGTCTAGACAGTCACGGATCATTTGCGGGTTGCACTTATAGACAGTCATGAATATGCCTGGAAGTAGGGATTTTTAAGTTAAAGTTTGCTTGTTCTTTTCTTTGTATAATCCCTGTTTTCTGAGTGGATTTTCCTTATGAATGTTGGGTAGCTTGTCTGAATACCTTAGGTGATCACACTTTGTGCTTTTTCGAAAGCCCTTGAGTCTCTTTTGCTTGGATTATTTACTGTTTGCATACTGAATTATTTTGTCCTGTTTGGGTTGTGGGTTAAGGTGTCTTTGTCCAGATCAGTGATCAGGGTCTTGGGCTCTGTTTTTTCCAGTCTGTCTTCTGACAGTGGCTGGTTGTCACTTGCCTTTGTAATTCTGCAGTGATTTTTTTCATTGTTTGCACCCAAGCTAGGGTTCCTATCCTCCCTTTTGTTGGTGGTCTTTTGGTTCTGTCAACCTGCTTGCTTCAGTTTGATGCTTTTATACTGTTTATTTGATTCAAGTTTGCTCAAGTATAGTGCATTGTACATGCATAGTAGAATTTTGAGTATTTTTAAAAGTGAAAAGAAAACATAGTTAAAGCTTTTGCATTGTGATTTTGCATAAGTAGTGTTTATTTCAATTTAAAGGTATTATCTCAAAAACTACAAAAAATATAGGCTTAGTTTCTCTTATCGCTGCTTTCAATTCATCAATATATATTTGCAAGAAAAGAAAAACAAGTTTGTTTTTATAATGGTAATTTTGCTTTGAATACACCTTTATTTTCATTTATTTCTTGTTTGAGTCAAAGCATCATAAAGTATACCACTCCATTTCCTCTTGAGTAAAGAACAGCCCTTTAAAATGAACGCATAAATTAAAATTTACTAGTAAGTTATAAAATTCACCTACTAGCTTAGGCTAGACTTGTGGGCTAGGAAGTGTAAAATTCCCACAAGTTATAAAACTCAAATGTAGTGGACCTTTCTTTAGGTAAATCCTTGACTTTATTGACTGTATCTGGGAAGCTCCTCTTAAACGGGAGGTAAGCACTAGGCCGCGTGGAGGCTTGGACAGAGGAGATAACCCTCTGAATCCTTGTCAAAGCGTAACTTAGGACTTTTACGCATCTGGGGATTCTGTCCTAGATAGAGTTTCGGGCTCAGCTACCCTGCCCATGTGTACGAGTTCGGCTTGCGACTGTCCCCCCAGACTGTTGATATTGCCAAGGTATCCTTTTAGTCTCTTTTCTTTTAGGGTTCATACCTAGGTAAACTTGAAGGTTATTTCTGGTTCACCTTGAACGGGCTTGGAAGGTAACCCTTGTTGAAAGTGTAGGAGGGCGGTGGGTGATTCCTCCGCTTGTGCCTAAGAACCACTTCAAGGACACTAAGTAATCGTTCATCAGCTTTCTTCGGGAAAGTATATCTTATACCCTGGTTTGATTGCTTGAGACTTTAGGCATTTTTAGTGTATGATCTATGGTTTTGCCTGTGTTTAGTTGGCCTTAGGGTGTGATTTGTTAAATTTTTAATTCTAGAGGACCAACCTGTTAGAAGTTCAAGAAGGTTGAGAAACCTTCCTCCTATCACCACATTGGAGCCTCCACCTTTACCTCAAAGGCGGAGATTAGACACAGATGGTTCATTTGAACCCGTAGGAATAAGTGAAGTTCTTGGTGAACCAAAACACATTTCTAACCGTTTTTATCTTGAAACAGTTGAGATAGAAGAATTGCAGACTGACAAGTTTGCAAGAAACTTTAACACCCCCTTGACTGATTTAAACGATCATGTGATCGTTCAGGTTATACCTTTTGATTCACCAGTGTTAGGTGTCCCTGTGGGTAGAATCATGTCTTCTGTGGAAGAAATTCCTTTTTTGTTCACCTCAACCCTTCCGGTTGAAGGGGTACTACCTCCCCCGGTAAGTGCCCCTAGATCTAGTTTGCCTTCTACACCTTTGACTCCAGCGAGCCAAGTGGTTCAACCACCGGTTCACTCAAACCTAGGAGGTACTTCTGGTGACATGGTTACTGGGATCCCTAGTATACCTACCATTCCTTCTTCCTTTCCCTATACTACCCAGAGTGGTCTGGTAGGATCCTCGGCATATGTCCAAGGATTTCCTTGGAATGGTGGGCATATTCCCCCATCCAGTCCATACGTAGGTCCATCTCCTTCATATGTAGGAGTGCAGTTTGGGAGCAACACCTCTTATGGGCAAAGATTCCAAACCCCTATTTCGGTCCCATATACGAGCTCTCCCTTTTTGTTGTTTAGTGGAGGGATACCTGCTCCTGTCTTTCAGACCCCTGCTTCTATGGGGACGGATCGAACTTCTTACACTGCACCTCCTACACAAAATCCTGTGGCTTACGGATGGAATCCATTTTAGAGAAACCTTCCCACTTCACAACCAGTGGCTGGGGGCAACCCCACTTTTACCCATGGGCATTCGGGGGAAGGTCCCTCAATTCCCCAAGTTGTCACATTTACTACCCCAGTTCAGCCCAAACTTCCATTGCTGGCAACTTTAAACTTTCCAGACTTGTCAAAATTGATGAATGACCCGGTGAGGCATGACCCCTTGTGGCCACATGTTCCCACCAAATTGCCATCGGACATCCCTAAGTTCGAAGGTAAAGCTGGTGAAGATCCTGGGGCACATGCCACCACCTTCCATTTATGGTGTTATTCAAATTCGCTGAATGAAGATTCAGTGAGGTTGAGGCTGTTCCAGAGGACCTTGACGGGTACTGCAGCAAAATGGTACATCGAACTACCTTCTGCTGCTTTTAGTAGTTTTTGGGACTTGGCTAGTGCTTTTCTCAGCCACTTTCAGCTTCCGGTCCGATATGATTTCGGAATGGACTTGTTGTCTACTTTTAGAAAAAACAAGGCTACCCACATCTCGGATCATATCCAAGAGTGGAGGAGGCGAAAGAGCCTTATCAAAGCCACCATTCCTCCTGAGTTTCTGTTAGAGTGGTTCCTTAAATCACTGTTTCCATACATATCGAAGGATGTTTCCACATCAGGAGTAACGAATGAAGAAGAAGCCATACTCAGGGCCCAGCAGTTGGATTTGATTTATTCACAATCTGGGATCTTGTATGAGATCGTCCCTGAGGCACCGAGGCCTTTGCATGAGGCGAAGAATCCTAAGCCTGGACCCCATGTTGATGGTGTGTTTGGGTCCGTTAACTCTCCCACTGTAGAGTCTTTGACTAAACAACTTCACCAATTGTCTGTCAAACAGTCTATGGCAGAGGCAGCAAAGGCTGCCCCCTCCCCCCAGAATGCAAATGTCTTCACACAAACCTCTCAAAAGGGCAATCAGCAGCCCGACGGGAAGAAAAATAAAGGTAAGAAGGGAGAGGGAAACCAAAACAAGCCAAAGCCCGCAAACAATGCTGGTGGGGGGAAAAAAGAAAATAAGAAGGTTAAGTTCCCTTGTAAGTTGTGCCAAGAGGACCACCTTACTCACCTTTGTCCCCTTATGGATCAAGCCCAGAAGCTGCTTAAAGCTCAACAACCGGCTATCCTGAAGGATCCTTTTCCCCAAGGACAGAACACTACTCCAGCTTCTAATGTAGCAGGGGGCACTCAAACTGCCCCTGACCCAAACTATATCAACATGGTTAGATCTTTGACTTTGTTGCAGACAAGGAACAAAAATTATGAGACTGAGACTTCTGAGAAGGGTAAAGCTGTAGGTGAAACTTCGAACCCTCTCACGATAGAGAAACCTGCTGAAACTATGCCGAAGATACCGAAAGGTGTCTTCAAGAAGACCTTGCATAACCCTAATGCTAGGGATGCTTCAAACTACTCCGTGGTTTAAGACTTAGCTCAAACCCCTTGTGCAATGTCAGCTTTAGAGGTGTTACAGAGTTGTCCCGCTCAGCGGGATTCCCTCTTAGAAGCTTTAGGTAGCATGGACTCTTCGAGTCTCATGGCGAAATTTCATTTGTCTAATGTTAAAATTCGCCTCCCTTACCATGTAGCCCTATCAATAGATGTCGTACATGGTGGTAAGACCATTGGAAGGGCAGTTGTTGATGAGGGGGCCTCTACATGTGTTATGTCCTTGACCTGTTGGAAATCCCTTGGATCCCCAGAGCTGGTCCCATCAAACACTTTGCTTACTGCTTTTGATGGAATATCCTTCCGTCCGCATGGTATCCTACCAGCTTTCGAGATTAAGTTGGCAGGAAAAGTAGTGTCTATTGAAGTAGAAGTGATTGATGCTCCTTTGGACTACAATCTGCTTATGGGAAGGAGTTGGACTTATGCTATGTCCGCTATTGCGTCGGTTGTTCTTCGTGTAGTGGTTTTTCCACATGAGGGAAAGTTGGTTACTATTGATCAACTTGATTTTACCCGAAAAGGCCGTTTAGAGTCTAATGAGTCCACTGTTCCATTGGTTGATCAGGTCAAACCTGCTGCACAGAGATTGGGGGATGGAATGTACACATCACTGATGGGCACATTTGATCTTCCAGCCCCAGTATATTACATTGGTTCTACTAGTGTGGGGAAGTCCATCGCTACGGTTGTCGATAGGACTGATCCTTGGGTCCTCCCAACTCCCCATGAACCCGAAGTGCCCTTATCGGTAGTAGAAGTGGCTTATCAAGCTATCACTCAAGCTGTTGCTGATCCCATTCCAGATCCTCTAACAGTCTCGGACGATCTGGAAGAAGTCTATTTTCCCGCATGGGCGGAAAACTCTTTACATTCTATGGATTACTTATATACTGTTTTACCTTCCGATGAAGCTAATCTGGAAGCCATGAGTGGACGTGAGAATATTTGTGAGGATATTCATCATCGATCCTATTTTCTTCCAGAACTGAGCAAGATAGAAAACCAAGAGTTTCACGTGAGACTGTCAGAAGATGTTGATATACCTATCAACCCTTTTCCTAGGGAAGAAGTGTTTGTCGAGGGGAATATGGAAAACATTTCTATCACTATACCTATTAACATCTTTGTGAATCCAAATGTCATGGAAAACATATATATAGGTGCAAACTGCTCTCCTGAGGAGATTGCTATCTACACTACCCTTTTTAAGGAATTCCGCGATATCTTTGCTTGGTCATATGAGGAGATGCCAGGCATAGATCCATCTATTGTTCAACATGAAATCTGAACCTATCCTGATGTCAAGCCAGTTCGACAAAAATTAAGACCCGTGAACCCGTGTAAAGCGGCGGCTGTGAAGGCAGAAGTTGAAAAGCTGTTGAAAGCTGGTTTTATATATCCCATAGCTTTGACTGAATGGGTGTCCAACCCTGTTCCTGTTGATAAAAAGCAAGGGACTATTTGCGTTTGTACAGACTTTGGAGATCTCAATAAAGCATGTCCTAAGGACAACTACCCCACACCATTTATTGACCAGATCATAGATGCATGTGCGGGAAGTGAGGTGTTTTCATTTATGGGTGGTTTCTCCGGATACAATCAAATCCAAATCAAACCGAAAGACCAACATAAAACTGCTTTCATTTTCCCTTGGGGTACATTTACGTATAAGAAAATGCCCTTTGGATTGAAAAATGTTGGGGCTACCTTTCAACGGGCTATGAAATTTGCTTTTCATGACATAAAATCCATTGTCGAACCATACCTTGATGATCTTCCTGCACATTCTCGCAACAGGATCCAACATCCAGATCATTTGAGGTTAATTTTTGAAAGATGCAAATATTATAAAATTCGCTTGAATCCCCACAAGTGTGTTTTCTGCGTCGAGTCAGGAAGATTGCTCGGATTCATTGTCTCTAGTAGAGGCATCCAGTTGGATCCGTTGAAAGTTGAGGCCATTGTAAATCTGCCTCCTCCTCGTTCTCTCAGGCAACTTCAAAGCCTGCAAGGAAAGTCTAACTTTCTTCGACGTTTTATCGTTAATTATGCCAAGATCACTAAAGGTTTCATGCACTTGCTCAAACAAGACACTCCATTTGTATGGGATGAAACTGCACAACTTGCGTTCGAGGCATTGAAAAAAGCTTTGTTGTCGGCACCTTTGTTACATCCACCAGATTATTCTAGGGATTTCATATTATATCTGGCCGCGTCGGAGTCGACCATTGGGGTAGTACTAGTCCAGGAGGACGATGAGCTCGTTGATCATGTCATTTATTATCTTAGCCGTGCTTTGGCCGGACCTGAGCTTAGATACTCCCACATCGAGAAATTAGCCTTAGCAGCTGTCTATGCTGTGCAGAGGTTACGTCACTACATTTTACTGAGGACCACCATAGTAGTGGCGGATGTAAATCCGTTCCAATATGTTTTATCCCGACGGATTGTTGGGGGGAAATTTAACAAATGGATAGTCATTCTCCAGGATTTTGACTTGGATTTCTAGTCCACTAAGTCTAAGAAGTCCTTAGTTTTTGCTAAGATTATAGTAGAATTTCCCACTGAAGAAAATGTAGCGGTTGAGGATGACTCATTCCTAGATGAGCACATCTTCTTGATAGCCACCTCTGATCCTTGGTATGGGGATATTCTTATATATCTCCATACTTTGAAGTATCCTACCACTTCCTCTAGGGAGGAACGACGTAAGTTACGCCTTCATGCCAAGAACTACCTCATTATAGGAGATACATTATATCGACAAGGGGTAGATTCCGTCTTGCGTCGCTGCCTTACTCATGAGGAAGCGGAGATTGTCCTAAATGATTCCCATAGCGGAGCATGTGGGGGTCACTTATCTGCATTAGCAAGGGCCCAGAAGATATTATGTGCTGGTTATTTCTGGCCCACGATCTTTAAAGATTGTGTGGAAGCCATGAAGCGCTGTTATCCATGTCAGCTTTACACCAGGAAGATGCGGTCGCATCCTGCTTCGTTATTTCCTGTTGTCTCGGTAGGCCCCTTCATGAAATGGGGGATTGATTACATGACATGCAACCCAATATCAGCTGGGGGGCATAAATACATCATTGTCGCTGTTGACTATTTTACGAAATGGGCAGAGGCAATGCCTACTTTCAAAGACAATGGGGAAACAACAAATTTCTTTGTTTTCAATCAAATTATTGCAAGGTTTGGTATTCCCAAAGTGATTGTCACTGACCATGGCAATCATTTTCAAAATAACATGATGACGGAACTGACTACTATGCTCGGATTTAGACAAGAACATTCTTCTCCATACTATCCGCAAGCAAATGGTCAGGTTGAGGCTGTCAACAAGACTTTAAAAAATATCCTTAAACAGACAATTGATGCAGCCCGTTCTAATTGGCACATCATGTTATATCCTGCTGTTTGGGCTTAGAGAACTAATGTCAAGATTGCCACAGGTTATTCCCCTTTCCAACTTGTTCACGGGGTGGAAGCAGTTACTCCGATTGAATGCGAAATCCTGTCCTTGAAGATAGCCATTCATGTATTACCTGATACGACTGAGCTTGAGGAACGTCTGGTACATTTAGAACACCTTGATGAACAATGTAGAGATGCGTTGACTGCTAATCAGGCTCATAAAAATAGGGTTAAATCTCAATATGATAAAATGGTCAAACCTAGGGTTTTCTCTGAGGGGGAACTTGTCTTGCTTTGGGACCAAGATAAAGAACCTCTGGGGGCAGGAAAATTCAAGGCTATGTGGTTAGGACCCTATGTCGTGTCGAAAGTCTTAAGTAAGGGCACATATGAATTAGTTGATTATGATGGGAATAAGCTGCCTAAGCCTAGAAATGGGCTCTACCTGAAGAAGTACTACGCTTAGGCTTATCACTTTTTCTTGTAATTTTAGTGTATGTATTTTTATGTACACTAGGTTGTCAGTTTTGTTTTTTATATTATCTGTTGGTTGTTGCAGATGTCTTCCGACATGTATATAGGTTTCGTTGATGGCGCCAGCCGTCACACTTGTAACCTGGCTTCGGCAGCATGGGTTATCTATTCTCCCTCAGGACAACTTGTTGCCGCGGGAGGCGCTTGTCTAGGTCCTGCCTCTAATAATGTTGCTGAGTATAGGGCTGTAATTGAGCTCCTATGGGATGCTTTGTCACCTGGCATCACCCAGCTTGAAGTCCGGTTACATTCTCAGTTGGTAGTTTTCCAACTCAATCGAGCTTATCAAGTACGAGATCCTATCTTGTTACGTCAGTTCATGCAAATTCGTTTATTGGAAAGACATTTTTAAATTATTACTTTCAATCATATTCCACGTAACCAAAATTCATTGACCGATGCATATGTTAATTACATTTTGGATTGGCATCTCACACAAATTTCATAAAAAGATACAGCAAACATATAAAGAACACTTGTAAATAAGCCGACAGCCAACATCAATATATATATATATTTAAAATATCTATCTGTAGATAGGTCGAGTCTGATCTGTAGATCCCATCATATACAAAATATACAAAATGTGGATCATAGTCCATCAAAATGCCCTAAGTCTAAGCTGGACTGCCCTGGCCACTAGGACCACCTTGGTCCCCATGATCTCTATGCATCCTGGCTTCCTCACCCTCCTCGGCTTCGGCAGCCTCCACCGCATCTCTATATACGAGCACTGCTCTCGCCACTCGTCTGAAAAGATGTAGCCAAATCGGTGGAACCCCAACTACGTACTCCTGCATGGCTGCAAGGATATGCTCTATCTGTATGGTCGGTACTCACTGGGTTAGCCTGGCTATCTTTCCCTCTAGTACTCTGATCAGTCCCTGATCCTCACCCACGACAGGACACACGAACATATGAGGGTGCCCTTCAGGGCAGACTGGTCCAATATCTGCATTTTGACACATAAATAGGATTAAGACTTGTACATATGTATATATCTATCATTTGAAAAATTCATAAAAATTTGATAATGATAAAAAATTAAACATTACTTACCCATCTCTCCCCATGCTCCTCCTGGAGGGAGAACAAGGTCGGGGTCACGTCGGAAGTCCATTTTAGCATATGGAAACTGCTCCAATGCCGGCAACTGTAGTTCCCACCATGTGTAAAAGTCAGCATCATATACACTATGTACTATGTCTCCTCCTCCCTGGCAGAGGAAGATGTCTCCCCACCAGCTCAGCCTTGGCTGACGTGGAGATCTGACCTGTAGCGGTATAGCAGGGCTCATGGCTGGTACTCTCGAAGAAGAAGAATGCCACTAAGATACTTGCATAGCCAAAATTCTTGCATCTTCCTCTCTTGCAGTCGGATAATTGCCTCCTCATAATGGGGGAAACTCCCAAGCACCAATCATAGATAGCACCCCTAAAATAGTCAACTACCACCCTCATTTGGTTCCTGGTGGCCATATGTAACCCTGTGGATCCTGCAAGTCTCACAATGGTACTAGCTAATACCTGGAGAGTAAAATCCTGGATGTCTGTAATAAGAATGTTGCTTCCTTTCTTCTGAGTACCTGATGTACAGAATATATCTACATAGTTTTGGACACTTAAGGGGTCACCGCCCCTGCCTGTGCCCTCCAAGTTCACCGGTGCTCCCCGTTGTGACAACCCGGTAATGAAATATATGTCTTCCATGGTAAGCTCTAAGGTCTCTCCTTGAAGATTGAACATCCCCATCTCATGATCCCAGTAATTGACCATGAACTCTAGTATGCGGACATTGGCCTGCATGGGTGATGTACAAAAGAACTTCAGCAGCCCACTGGTCCTCAATGCCTGTATGGTGGGCACGCTTTGGAGCGCCGCATGATCCATTATTTTGTGCTCCCTTTCTCTCCACTCCAGCACCATATTTTACCTGGCAAATACAAGCAATAGAATTCAGTATTCCCATATCAAAAATTAAAAATTTTGCATATTTTTTAAGCTTTTACCCACTACGCAGTATTCACGACTGTCTATTTAGGCAGGTCACGGATCATTCGCGGCTGTTCAGTTCGAAAACCCGTGAATATAACGCATATTCGCGAGTTTCCCTCTTAGCAACCCGCGAATGCGCACTGCCATCATTTTGGGTCCTGTTTAATACTGAATTCACCATTAAACCTAGTATTTGTTTGGATCAATTTTATGAGCTTAGGGTGTAGAATTACCTGAAGCTGACGGATTCCGATTCCGATGGTCCAATTGTCCACAATGATTGATCAACGATAGAGGGTAACCTTTGCTTTTTTTGGCTCAAAAGTTCAAATGGTGAGTTTGTTTTAATTTTCAAGCTATTTATAGAAATAATATTTCATAAAGTGGGTCTTTTTCCATAGTTTGAAATGTCAATTAACTAATATCACCCTCTTTGTGCCTTGAAACAAGTTTACCACTTCTTACAAAGTGTTGTTGCTCCAATAGGGTGGTTTTTCTATTTCCAACACATGTTGGCATCTTTTCACTCCACATTAACCTTAGTATTCAACATTTTGCCACGGACTATGGTATTCTAAGCCATTATTCCCTTGTCTCTACCATTGTTCTTCCATGGCTAGGGCCCTTATTCCATGAGTATCATCTTTATATTCCTTTGTCATCCTTTGATGCTCATGCCGTCACTGTTTCAGGTTCAGGGGTTTCCTCTTAGCTATTTTTCACGCCAAATAGAGCTTCTTATGAATCTCTTTTTACAAGCTATCCCTTTATAGGACTCCCCACCCTTATGGAGTTTCTTTAGGCCCAGGTCTGACTCCTCCAAAACAGACTTGACTTCCGAGTTATCTCGTTCTTTCAAGCTCGTTAAGAATATGTGAACGGGAATCCGCATTGGTGGTAGGTTATCTCTTTCTCGGACCATGTGGAATAATACGAGAAAGGATCACTCTCTTTTCTTTTGAATTGAGAAGACTCTTCTCAGGCATAGGTTTATCACTTTTCCGAACCCAAGGGACTAAATTTACGGAAAAAGAACACCCGGTTTGAGCTTAGTTTTCTCTTTTTCATGCTCTGGACCCAAACATGAAAAAGATTTCGTGTACTTTGTGTCTTTGTCATGCTCGTTAAACACTAAAGAACAAAGCAACGAGTTTATTGTTGTAAGCCCCATTTCTCGTAACCAAATGGATCTTTCCGAGTGATCTTGCTTTCCTTCACACTCGTAAAACTCAAGCTATTTTATGCTGTTCTGGAAGGAGCACTGGGTAGGTGGTAATTTAACCTTTTTCGGACCTCCCTGACTAAGTACGAAAAAGGTGCACCTTTTCTTCTTCGAAAGTTAAGAGAGTTCTTCTGTGGTTTGTTTTATACTTTTTCGGCCCCAGGAGACTAAATTGGACAAAAAAGGACCCCCTGGAGTCTTCTTTGGCATTTTCAGACTCTCTAAATGTGAAAACACCGGCTAAGCATGTACTAGTTCAGGCTCATTAAATACACGAATCAGTGACACTATCAAGCATTATTTTCCCATCTCTTCAAGCTTGTTAAAAAATGAAGAGGGAACCGAGTTTACTTTCCTGGACTCGTTAAAATTTAACAGGGAAGGTAAGGAAGAAGTTTTCTCTTGTTTTCAATAATGGCAGCATGTCATCCTTGAACATAGCATTCTTTAAGTTTTCGATATCCATGTTTCAGTGTCCACTTGTGTTCAGCTATCACTTTGAGTTTCTTACTCCTCCTCTTGTCCATTATACCTGGGGAATCTGATCATGTCTCCTACATGACAGATAGGTCTAGTTGTTCTATCTATAAGTTATACACTGCCTTGGGTCATCTCTGTGCTGTTCTCACTGTTCAAGGACTCTTCCCAATGTCTTCTCTATAGCCTGATCCCATCACTGTTATATATGTTCTCTATTTGTGTCTCCCTTCTTTTTCCCAGTTCCTAGTCACTCTTGTGATCCATTGGAGGATCTGTTGCCTTCCTTATCACAGCATGGTTCCGTTTCAGTACTTCCTAATGATGAAGACCTAGAGTTTTGATGATCGTACCTCAGGATTCACTTTCATCATTGGTGAATTCCTTTGCTTTAGTTGTTAATTATCACCTATTGGTTGACAAACTGTTGAATCCTCTCCATGTTCAACTTTAGCTTACCTTTATTCACATGGCTTGGATTGTACTGGTTCTTTGGGATCCTTTATGAAGACCTTAGTCCCTCACATATGGACTAAGTTGTGCAATATTATGTTCTATCCATCTACATAGCTTCCAGATCTTTGAAGACTCATCATTAGTGTATATTGTGGCTTCGATCCACCTTTGTAATATACGTGGTTTTTTACCCGTATCATATGATGTACTCAAATATTGTAAAGGAGATAATGTTCCAGTAAATTAAACATAGCATCCTCAGATGTAACTTTGTATATGACATTACTATGTATTTGTTTTAGGTACTCTCTCTGCTCCATTGGATTTCTGAGTTCTCCAAATCTAAATATTATAATGTATTTCGGCCATCGCTTCCCTCTGACCTCACACATTAGGGGGCATCTGTTATACACCTGAATGGCACCTCTCTGTCCGAGTGTCGACATCCCTCATGTTGGCACACAAAAGGACATATATGGATAGAGGTTTTCCCAAAACACTATAGATTGGCTTACTATATGATACATTCCTCCTCCATCCAGCTGCTTACTTTTCCATTTTGCTATGTTAGGTTGTATTCGCGACTCTCCATATATACAACTCGCGCATCATTCACGAGTGTCGGTTGCAGCAAGTCGTGAATGGATGTATTCGCGGGTTGCTCTTATAGCAAGTCGTGAATCATTCGCGGGTTGTCCTTCTACATACCCGCGAATATGTCTCTTAAAATTTAAACATAAAAACACGCGATGATCTCAGATTAGTTAAGCCATTTATCATTAATCCTCTTAACTGTCTCAACCTCCTCAACCTTCGAAACTGCCTTATTTCCTCCATATAAATACAGGCCTTGGGGAGGGTGTTGGATATACTTTTGGAGAGAAAATTTATGCTGGTGGATTGTATATAGAAGTCTTTGGAGCAGTGGAACTCAGAATCCTTTGGTTGCAGAGGAGTCCTTGTCTCAGGCGTTGGGTTTTAATCTGAATTCTTTCCATTATTGATAATAAAGAGAATCCTTCTTCCATATGTGTTTCATGTATCTTGGTTTGATAAATGTTTATGTTTCTGCATATTATATGTGATTTATCTGACCTGCTTATATATATATGAATCATCTTGTATCTGGAAGATTGTTTCTTGACAGGTGAAAGAGGAGAAACCTTGAAGACTTTGGAGGTGAAGCAGAACGGAATAGGACTAGCAAGGATCGATCTTCGTTTATCAAGTAAGTCTTTCTAATCCTCCTATTTCCTTTACTGCGCTTTAGAGTCAATTATCTACAAGTTGATTGAGTATGTTGGTAACCCTAGACCTATGGTTATTAGGTGTGTAATCCTGTACAACACAGCTCCATAGCCCAGAAGGAACAAACCTTTTCAACTCCACATGGATCCTTTCCTTTGCAGTTTGAGAATTTGGCACGCAACATCTTCACACCATAATCCAACACTAACCACCTGCATAGCTTGATCCTGGAGGATCGACATCAAACATTGATCAGTAAACTACCTTCATCGGGACCATTCAACTTGGGAGACCTTAACATTTCATCAACCTTCCCTCATTCAATCAATTGGGCACCTTCATATTGCGAAATGTTGGTAATAAC
>LPNX010496081.1:465587-490108 GCA_001517045.1 Pseudotsuga menziesii | reverse complement strand
AGTTTTACATTCTTGAAAAACATCATTGAGCAAACCATATTCATTATGGTTCTATTCATTCTTTCTGCTACACCGTTTTGTTGAGGATTGTAGGGAACTGTAGTTTGATGTGCAATTCCATGTTGACAAAGATAATTTTCAAAATCATTTGAAGTGTATTCTTTTCCATTATCAGTACGAAGTGTACCAATTTTTTATTATGCTTGTTTTTCAATCAATGCATGAAAGTTTTTGAATGTTTGAAATGCTTCTGACTTTGTCTTTAAATAGTAAATCCAGCACATTCATGAGTAGTCATCAACAAATGTCATAAAATACTTATTCCCATTTGCTGAAGGAGTTGGCATTGGGCCACATAAATCAGAATGCACTAGTTCTAATTTCCTACTTGCTCTGAAATTAGATTCATGGAATGGCAGCTTACTATGTTTCCCTAATATACATGCATCACATTTATTCTTCTCTTTAGGAATGGTGGGCAAGCCAAATACACCATTCTTTCTCAACAAACGAAGACTGTTATAATTTAGATGACCAAATCTTGCATGCCACAATGAACTAGATGACATATTACCTTCTCCATGCTAACAGAGGTAGGCATAGTTCTAAAATTTTGCGTATGAACCCTTGAGCTTCAGCAGCTTCCCATCTTCATATCCAGTCATGATGACTTGGTTGTCAGAGGACTTTCTTATTTGAACGATTCCATCAAACATGTGGATGGAATGGCCTTGTTGTCAAATCTCCACCATGGACAACAGGCTTCTCTGCAACTCTGGAAGATAGAGAACGTTCTTCAACAAGAAATCAGGGAATCCAGGCATCTTCAGTTGAATGGTGCCCATTCCCTTTGGTTTAATACTTGACTTATCTACAAAGTACACTATGCCATCTATTGTTTCATTCAGTTCTTCAAATCAGTCTTTTCTAAATGTCATGTGTGATGTTGCACCAGTATCAAGTAGCCAACAATCTTTATAAGATGAAAGAGAAGTCATTTCATTAAATCCAAGATTACAATGTGCAACAATACAAGAATCAGAAGATTTACTAGCATCTTGGTCATCTTTATTCTGGTTATGCTTGTCTTTGATGGATTCCCATGAAGCCCAACACTGATCTGATGTGTGCCCAGTCTTTTCGCAACACTTGCATTGCAAATATGATCTTTTGCTTCTGCCCCCTCTGCCTCTGAAATTTCTTCTTCTTGTCCTCTCTTGTTGCAGTCTCCCTTGGAAGGGTTTTTGGATTGGTCTTTTCCAGCTAGGGCAGCACCAATACTAGATTCCAAAGAGTGCATCTTTACAACTGTTAGTGTAAGATATGACAAAGAGAAATAGAAAAAATAATAACCTTGCAGATCTACAGTCTCTGCCAAGGTGAGTACAATGCAATTTTACAGGCTCCTTCAATACAAAATATATCAGTCAATATCAGTCTCAATATCACAATGCAATATATCAGTCTCAGTATCACAATGCAATATATCAGTCTCAGTATTCAGAATTTTTGAATATTGAGATCGGTCTTCAAGTAGGTCTTCAATAGGCTGTAGCAATACAGCAATCTCCAACGCAGGTAGTCTCCAACGTAGCAGTCTTCAAGGTAGCAAATACACCGCAATCTCCAACGCAGGTAGTCTTGCATATACACTATGCATTTCAAGAAAATATGTGCACTATGAAGGTCTTCATACACTTCTGCAGCACAAATTTAATTCTACGCCAGTATGCAAACTCACTTTTTTTTCTCAGCACCAGTAATTTTGCAGCACTATTAAAACAATTCTACAGTGCTTATTAAAAACAATTTTATAGCAGCATGCAAATCGATTCGATTCTGCAACACCATGCAAATTAAGGCCTTATTATTATAATGATTCTGCAATCATTAAGCATTGAGAATGGAGGTCGCATTCACAATACACTAATCCTTTTACCAACAAACTGACCAACATACAAGTAAAGTTTCTCGCACAACCACAAAAGACTTCTTTCAAAAGCTAGCACTTATCAATACAAATGGACTGTCGAAAGATGGTTTACTATTTGCTCGTGGTGATTGGATTCATTCACGAGAATGCAGTTGGACTATTTTCTGAAATTTCACATACAGCTTTTATGTGACATGTGTTAGGGCTTTTAAGCATTTTCTTCAGAGCTAATGTAAACCTTGTGAATTAGGGTTTTTCTTTCCACGCAGTCTTCAACAGGCTGCTCAACGCAGTCACACCAGGCAGCTCAACGCATTCAATAGCAAGACAGTTTCAATCTTCTTGCAAATGAGACAGCATGAGTCTTCACCATTCTATCATCGGTCTCCAACAAACTTCCAACAATAAAGTAGCAGTGCGGCTTCAATTCGTAGAAAATAAACTCTTCAACAATGGTCACGATCAACAACGATCTCCCTCACCGAAGCAAAGGACCTCCACGAGCGTAAAGAGAGTTAAAACACAGATCCAATGGTCACAGTCTCAATGCAGAGAGGAATGGGTCGCAGCTCTGAATTATTCTTTAGCATACATTATTCTTCCTCCAATGCTGGTACTCCACGCAGCTACCACGACTCCTCCAACGCTGTTACTCCACGCAGCATCAAAAGATTGTTAACGCAGTCAGCAAGAGTGCCTTCACGCAGCATTAAAGGAGTGAGCCTTCAAACTCCAATATTCAGCATCTACAACAAACAAGTCGCGGCAATACTCTACGCAGGTAACTCCATGGTAGCAATGCACAATCTTAGCTCAGCCTTATCAATGGAGATATCACAATATAACTCAACGATTTGTATCCTCCAAGATACCACGAAGGAGATGCAGAGATTGATAGGTCACGAACACAAAAAGGATTAGGACTCACACGAATTAGGGTTTATGACAATGGACTGGTAAAACGTCTCAATAACGCATGCACGCAAAATAATCACTAGACTTAGGGTCACGCAGCAGTCTTTCAACGTAGTAATAATAATAATACTACTTCTATGCTACTGTAGCAACATCCAGAGCCCAGAGATCACCGAAGCTCCAAACTCTGGTTCTAAGACAAGGGGGCATGAAAGGAAATCCTAATAAACAGTAAGTGGCATATACAACACAATGTACAGACTCCTCACTCAGGATATGCGTGAGTCTCCAACACAACACCAAAGAGCAAGCTATGCAGAATAATACACATACAAAACACGTCCGGATTAGGGTTTGCAGCACACAAACTCAATCATGAAGGAATTGTAATGCAAAAAATGCATGTGACTCGACTGGAAAACTGATGGAGCAGTCTGGCAATGGACTAGCAAGCAGAATTCCAGGAATGGGCAGACTGGCAACAGGTAGGAGTTATGGCAGCTCTCTGATACCACTTGTTGGTAATAACTCTCGATTCAATTCTATTCATGGCTGAAACATTTATTTATACATTACAATGTGGTGGTTGAGAACCAGCCTTTTCACCTTCCTATCTATTCATATTCCTATTTATTATTTATTTACAATAATTTCGACGGATTATTCTAACACAAAATTTACCATGTCCGTCGATCAACCTCGACCTCATGTCGTGACCATTGATCTATGTAGCTCCTACCACTTTTCACAATTCGAAATCTTGACTTTATCCGTGCTAGTTCAGATCGTGGAATTGACTATGACCGCAAATATATCTTCGCCTTTATCTTAGTCATCCGATCCTTTCTCCTTTTAATACATTTTGCGATTTGGAAAATTTTCTCCCTCTGCACATGTTTAACGAGAAGAATCATTTAGGGCCATCGATCTGGCTTTGCATCGATCTCGACCCTCCAACACTTCTCCCCTTTAACGGACTTTGCGAACCTCAAAATTAAATCCTTCCTTGCATCTCCACTCCACGGTATTGCTTTTCGTCGTCGATTTTCACCATCCCGAATCTAAACCGTCGTAGCTCAACACTCTTTACCCCATTTCCGCTGCTGCATGTTTCAATCTATAAAAAATATCTATCACCGTAGATCACAATCCACTCTCCATCCGATGGTTCCTGATGAAAAACGTGTTAAGCCTATAACCTGAAAGGCGTTTCCTTAAATTTTCATCAAATAGGACCACTTTCAACCTTACAAGCCCATAATTCAAAATTTTCAAACATAGTGCTAACAGCTGGCTCCATCAGGGATGATATCCTCCCAACAAGGTAACAAAGAACCCCGCAGACCAAGTGCCAGGCCCATTGGGCCGCTCTCAATATTTCTCTGAAAATTTCAACCAAATCTAAGGTGGACCATAAACTGGACTATTCCGCAAGCAAATTCCTGTCAATCTGTAAACTGTCACCCGACCATACTCTAAAAACTGAAAATGACTATAACTATAGACTTTAACCTATAACTGGACAGCGCTTGAAACTCAAACTTAAACTAAAAACTGCTGAAAGAAATGCTTACCATGTCGATATTATCCATGCCTACCTATCCTACTTAACTGAGCCCAAATTCTCAATCAAGCAAACTCTGACTTCCAATGAAGCCAATCAAGCTAATGATCCAATAAACTAACTCTCTCTTCATGTTTGATAAAAAACAGAGGTGACAGACTTAATGGAAGAAGGTTATAACAAAGAAATTGATACTTACAGTAGAGATATAACCAGTCATTACCATTGCCTAGCCTCTCCATGTATTCTGCCACCGGATCATAGAAAACATGACAACTCTCAACATACCCTATCCTTTTCTTGCCATGGGAAAGCTGCCCAAAATGTAACTCCTTTAGCATACTGTCAAACTGATCTTCATAAGAACTTTGAAAGGAACTCTCATGACTGGTTTCAAATGAAATATCCATAATTCCATTTAAAATTTCTGAATTTAAAACTTCACCTTTCTTATATGCTTCAGCAGAAATATCATCCTTTTCTCCAACAAAATCAAGCAAACACAATCCTTCTTTATGGGATGAAATTTATGAATGTGAAAGATTAAAAGAAGCATTTATTTGGGAAACCTCGCCTCTTTCTTCGTGATCCAATGCCTCATTGCAAACTACTGATTTATCCATTAGATGGAATTGACTGCATGATTGTTCATTCTCATCATCTTCTATTTCAAATAAGTTCACGAAATGTACCATATCCTCATATTTGTCTTATCAGTTCAAATGAAGAATAACAAAAAGGTAAACTGTCACCTTCATCACCCTCACTATCCTTTCTTTTTTCAGCCTTCTGACTTTGGATTACAGTCAGCTTTTCTTCACTAACAGACCTTGACTTTATAGCTGGTTTTTTAGGTATAACATCCAGGAATTCATCCTCATATTCATCATATATGGGCATACCAAAATCATTTTTAAAATCAAGACTACTAGAATTTGTAATAGGCTGATTGCATTCTTCAGAAAATAGATTAGTAGAGTCATCTTCTTTTACATCATTGGGATGATCATTTCCCTGTTTACTAAGAGAGGGTTTGAGATGCACAGAGAATTTCTCTTTTTGTTTATGTTGCGCAACCAAGTTTAATTTCTTTTCCATTTTATCACCACTATCTTGGTCTGAAAAAAATTTAGACATCCTAAGATTATCTTCAACCTCCAGACAATCCATAAAAATGTGTTGCAATGTGTCTAAATTTCTCTCCAAAATAAGCAATGACATTTCAGGATGAAAGGCAGCTACATAATGAAGCTTAGCAGCATTTTCAAGAGGTTGGATTCCTTTTGGCATGTTATAGTAAAATCTTGCAAATCTCCTATTAAAAATAGACATGGTTTCAACCTCCTTTCTCTTCAGGGAATAGAACTCTAAAAGTATTTGGTCCAATGGCCTTCTCTTACCCTAAAAAATTCAAAAACATGTCAAAAAACTCTTCCCATGTGGCAATGGATTCAGGTTGCAAGTGCTTGAACCATTCCTTAGCATCTCCTTGCAAGGATTGGGAAAAATCCATCATGTAGACATCAACATGTTATACTTCAAAAAGGTCAAGGAAATGCTCAAAGGCTTGTACATGTTTTTCAGTTGTAAGGTTCTTGGATTCTCCATCAAACTTAGGCAGGTACTTGTAGTGCTTTGTAGGGAAATCATGAAGAACAAGGGGTAAGTAAAGTGGTTTGTATCAGTTCGAGATATTGGAAAAAATAGAGCTATGTGGAATGGAAGTATTATCAACTAAGGTTTCATGAGGCTCGCAAGGGTGGCCTTTAATGTCATGTGGTTCAAATGAAAGATCTCGATCAAAATCAAACGTACATGGTGATGGAATACTTTCAGTTCATAAAGAAGGATATATAGGAGTAAATTCATGGTGTTGTTTTGAGTGCAATGCATAATGAAAATTCGTTTTGACGAGCTTAGGAAAAGATAGTAAAAAAAATTCAAAAAAAAATAAGACATCTTGAATCAAACTGAAACTTGAGTACCTTATCCTTTTATCATGCATTTCTATATTTTTTATAATGAGCTCATTCCCTTAGTAGAGCCTACCAGTTTTCTTTGAAAACTTGATCTCTGGATCATATACCCAGTGGACTCACTGTAACCTAGATTCTCTCAAAATGGAGTCGCCATGTGAAATATGCACAACCTTATGGATGTCTGACTAATGTTCACCATCAACAATCAGATCTGAAACTATGTCATCCATACCCAGGGAGGATTTGAAGCTTCATCCTCGGCAACGGCACCAGTTTGTTATCACTCAAAACGTGCCCAGGTTGTGAAAGGTAAATCCCTAGGTAACATCAGAACTGCTTTAGACTTTATTTCTTACCCAATATAATTAGAGAGGGATCTCTCACTATTTACAAGGTTTTCATACTTAAAATATTCAATTAGAGACAGTCAGAAGGTCAGATTTCTGATTAGAACGAATTTGTTTTTCGTAAATTTTGGTGGGACACTCATGGAGGAGACAACTGGGTGATGGAGTCAACAATCAAGTCTAAAAGTAGGTTACAGGAGGTAGGAAGTATGAAGGTGTGTGGACAGAGGCAATATAGACATCGTTTCTTCAATATGGAGGTATTAGCAAGTTGATTAGTGGACAGAAGGAGACAACTAGTCAAACAGAGCACCTAACTGAGGAGAATTCTGCAAGACTTTAGAAGAAAATGTTTTAAATGCTTGCAAAATGGACCTAGAGTATGCAAGATGAATTCTGGCCCTTATACACTAATTCCCAAACATGAAAGCAAATACAAATAGGAGTGAAAATAGGATAAACAGTCACATATAGAAATCACTTATTGAAGAAAAAGATGGTAAAGGAATCCTCTCTGCTCTGCCTCTCTGCTCTTGAAAACCCAACCCCTCTCCCCTCTGTGTGGATCCCATTTATAATGTCATAGACCCCCGAGGATAATCCTCAAAAATAGGATCTGAAACTGTTTACAGTCATAATCATAACGAACAACTAGAGCATGGTGCTTCTGCCATGGTTTACATATATTTAAATAGACATCATGGAGCTAAAGCGTGTGCTTGGTCTGGATGGAAACATGACGTTTCTAGTTCTGAGCTTGCCGGTTGTGAAAACGACGTCTCAGGATGCTTCTGGTGGCTCATTTCTGACTGGGCTCAACCACATGTCTTTCTGTCGATTCAACAACATGTCCTTCCCTTTGTGTTCATTCCATGCTCAAAGGCACCTTTCTGCATGGTTTCAGAGATGGAAAAGGAGTTTATATCCTTTCCATGTCCAGCCTTCTTCACAGTTCCCCCCTCTGCGGCTAACACTGTTGTATGAGGGGACTTGAAGAAGGGTCGCATTGCTTCTGGAAAAGACAAGCCTTTGTATTGGCTTGTCATTATTATACTCCTCACCTCCCCTGAGGTGGGATCTCCTACAGGCAATACGGTAGGGTGCGCCTTCGACCTCCTCACCACCTCAGACAAAGTTGGCAACTGTTATTCACAAATATGGTGATGAATACTTTGGACACCCACCCTTCCAGTACGAGCATTCGCTCCTACTGGTCACTGCTAAACATGGTCACCACATACTAAGGATTTGGACGTAGTGATTGCATATCGGGGTTCTGGAGGGACACCCATGGGACATGAAAACCCAGGTATCGCGAAGCAGGAGGTATGGCTATCTAAAAATAGGTATATCTCTCAAAGTGCTTCACATATATTCCCCGATGGCTAGCATTTTTCTGGTGTAAATACCCAGGATGATACATGAACATAAAGGCATGTTCTCCAACCATCAACACTCCATAATAGGTGAGCTTCTCAAACCAAACAGCCATTGTGATTTTCTAGAAAACTCAAGGCCTTATGCAAATTAATGCTCTGAATTTTCTCCTTAGCGTTCACTCATCTCCTGTTCTTCAGCGTCTCTATAGGGTGGCATTTATATAGGGTGATGAATATGGACACAGAGATGACTGATCAGCATTACCGCACACTCCTTAGTTGGTCATCATAATGGTTACACGAGTAGACACATGGATTGGGATTTCCATTTGCTGCTGAGAATACAACCATGCTTCCTCCTTTGATGTTGCGTCGTTGCCCATATGGATCATAGCATTTGGGCCTAACATTATTTTCCCTTTCACTTACACTGATGGTGGTATTCATAATGGCTTTGGCTAACCACATTCCTTTGCTTCATGTAAAGGCCAGATTCACCGCTTCCAAGATCCAAGTTTCATGATCTCCCGCTGCTTCTTACATAAGCTTTGTGACGAATGTCTGGAGTCGAGAGGGTTGGTGATGTCGTGGACATAATTTTCACCTAAGGCATGTCACAAATGGCGTCGAGGGATATGATTATTGGTTAGATCGTATGTGAGGATATCCTTTCTGTACGAAACCTGACCAGGACATGACCTTTACCAGGTTGAAAAGATTCTAGACCGTTGATCCGAACCCATCCTGTATCCATCATACACGTGTACATGGCCTCCCCTCATTGCCATTTTCAAAAATAATCAGGGGGTTTGAGAATTCCTACCTTGTTCACTCACGTAGTATTTCAATTCTGTCCATGCTGGCGCTTCATACATTCAATTGGGTTATCGTCATCTCCACAACCCAGAAGGAACAAACCTTTTCAACTCCACATGGATCCTTTCCTTTGCAATCTGAGCATTTGGTATGCAGCATATTCACACCAGAATCAACACTAACCATCTACACATCTTGATCTGGGAGAATCGACATCGACTGTTGATCAGTAAACTGCCTTCATTGGGACCATTCAACTTGGGAGACCTTGACATTTCATCAACCCTCCCTCATTCAATCAATTGTGCACCTTCAGATCACGAAATTTACCATGTCCATCGATCAACCCCGTCCTCATGTCGTGACCGTTGATTTATGTATCCCCTACCACTTTTTGCGATTCTAAATCTTAACCTTATCTGTGCTAGTTCAGATCGTGGAATTGACTACGACCGTAGATCTATCTCCACCTTTATCTCAGTCGTCCGATCCTTTCTCCTTTTAACACATTCCACGATTTGGAAAATTTTCTCTATTTGCGCATGTTTAACGAGCGGAATCATTTAGGGCCATTAATATGGATTTGCATTGATATCGACCCTCCAACAATTCTCCCCTTGTTAGCTGGAATATTTCACCTTAAGGTGTTCCATTGGTATGAATGGTTCAGATCCAAAACAAATGAAGGACAAAGGTTGAAGACCCTCCCTGGACGCCGTATATACCTGGAATGTGATGCTTTGATAGTAACCCTGTGTACCTGCAATCATCTTAAACACACAAACACATCAAAGCTGCCAGAATATGATCTACTAATCCATGTTAGTGACTAAGGAATCTAACAACATACATGTGAAATCAAACAACAACAATAATGTGGGATGGAAATCAGCTTTGTATTAATAAAAAAATGGAGAAGTTTACAACCAATCAAGCCTTAGTGTTGACATGCATCTCCATGAAACCAAGCACTCTCATCCCCATAAGCTCTGACTTTATCTCTCTATGCTCTCCAATGGCTTGGGCTGAGTGATCAATCCAACAGCATAACAATACCTTAAGAGTTCTCCCCCTCAACCATGGATATGAGCTTGTATTTATAAGGCTCAATGGATAGGGATGGTTGAGAGATTAGTGGATGAGGTGGCCTCTAATATCCTAGAATGAGGGATCTCGAGCTCAACTGACCCACAATGATAGGGATAAGGGAGGACACGAGGCTCATGATCTAGAAGCCTCGAGAAACTTCTCTTTTTCCATTTTTACCCAGGGTACCACATTTCTCCTTAAATTACAAAGAGGTTCTGGTAAGAAACACTTATGGACTAAGGGCCATAAGCAGTGAAACTGCTTGTGGACAACAAGGGATAGGTGGTGCGAACAAGGTACTGCTCCTGGACAATAGGGAAAGTGCGGTGCTGGGAATTTTCATGAAAGATTAACAATTAGCATGGGTTTCCACTCCAAGTGTTGGGGTTAAGGGAAAAATAGGTATGTCAAAGGTCTTATCACATGATGATGATAGGATTTTGGTATAACAGGATGCCCCCCAGAGCATGAGTCTTAGGGGGATACAATAAACGAGAGCTTTGAGAGAACAATTCGTTGCTACGAGGTGAAAATGTCGGCTCGATCGGAGCATGTTGTCAAGTAGGCATCTGTAGTACATCAATATGTTGACTCATAGACACAAGTAACCAACTCATGGCTACATACCAATACAATGCAGATCCATGAGAGGAATAAACAAGCATGGCTACTAGAATATAGCGTAGATCCATGTGATAGAGGACTCAAACTTGGACATAGATACCAGACATACAAATGTAGATCTATGTCATACAAACACAAATTTGAGCATAGCCACAACCATACAAATGTGGATCCATGCTAGATATACAAAACTCCATCGCAACCTGGGGAAAAGCGATGAGCGCTTTAAACAAATGCCCAGGGTCTTCATCTCGTCTTCCACAAAGTACAATTCTATCCATGTGATTACAATGATCTAAAGTCGAACATGGTAGAAACCACTTGATTACCGGCCGATGATGTGAACCGTTAACAAGTGCGAGGGAGATCACCATTAATGTCAATGATTCCCAAGGTACCCTAGTACAATCTATTGGGTGTGAATAGATGTCCTGATGTCGAACACCCTGTTGATTATATCGATCAAAGGTCAATGATGTACCTATGTCGAGAGCGAGAGAATCTGTCATTAAGGCATATAGATCTCAAGGTACCAAATATTGTTTCTAAGACTATTTCCCGGATGATGAGCTGATGTCGACGGGAAAAGTCTCGTCGAAGGAGGGCCATGATGAGTCCCACATCGACGACATGAAACTCAGAACATAGTTCTGGAATGATGTGGATGTAGTAACCATAAGACTAACTCAAAGATACTGACACAAAGACTCTGTAGACTACAGAGGTAAAACTTCTTCAGATCCCCTTTGAACATTAGGAGGCATGACAAAAAGACTTGGCAGCATGACTGGATGGGACAGACACACAATGCGACAATGGACAATGCATTCTTTTAAAAGAATCAAACGAGTGACATGACTCATGAAAGTGGATCATCATGGAGATCAGCTAAATACCCAATTGACTGACATGATGTGTAGACAAGTGCCATGTTCAAAGGTAATGACAAACAACTGCCATTATTTACAAAATGATTCCCTTTCCATTTCCCCCATCATGATCGATGAGTGCCTCTTTTCGGTTTTACGAGTTCAAAGAGGGTAACAAACACTCGATATAGCTCGTCAGAAGACAAGTCGAGATTCATATGTTTTACGAACCTGAGAGAGGATGGGTTCATTCCCAAAACGGGTCTCTCAATGTTTGATTTAATGAGTCCACTGAAAGAAAACTCGGTATCGTTCATGTTTAGAGAGTCTGAACGAATACGGAAGAAGACTCCAAAGGGGTCCTTTTTTGTATGATTTAGTCTCTAAGGCCTGAAAAAGTGTAAAATCATACCTTAGAGAACTCTTCCAGTCATGATTGGCTGGAGTGTTCCTTTTTCATAAATAGTCCTATCCAAACCGAAAAAGAGATAACCTACCGTCGGACGGACGACTCTTCAGACGAGGTGCCCCCATCTCACTGGCAGGTTCCCATGGAGGGGATATAACCACTCAAGAGCTTATAGATCGTCACTGTGCTTTAGGGACGAGCACATTGGGGAATAAAATCCCCATCAGAGCAGTGATGGATGGGCCCCTATAGACCGTCCTATTTACTATGTAGAGGGTGGCTAGCACTCAGGGTGTGCATTAGGATTCTAGGGCACACATGTTGTATTCCATAGAAGCCATGGAACCCACAGTATTCAACTAGGCAGAAGCCATGCTTCCAATCTTCAAAGATCAACTGACTAAGTGTCGGCAGGGAGAACTAAAGCAGTTTGGCTTTGGTTCCATTTTAGCCTACTTATTCTTCGAGCGGGTTCCACAGATGAGACCTCAGGTGGTCTTCCGGAGTCTGAGAGCATGGGACCCCCGTATGCTGAAGTGGGTCGAGGTAGGGGAAGGGAGAAGTTCGATGATTCGTTCTTCAAATGACTTTGAGATCAGATCTACATGGTTGAGGATTATGCTTACGCAGGTACGGACTTCACCAGAGATCCTGACCTACCACTCCCACCTGGCGGATAGTGGGGCGACTTCGGTAAGAAGAAAGAAACCTTAAAATGGATGAAATGTTTTTATATTTTTTATGTTAAGTGACGAGACCTGTATATTCTCATGCAGATGTTGGAGCAGTGCAACCTGGAGGAGATTCTTCGTTGGACAGGCGAGTTGGATTCCACTTTGTACCACGGGGTGATGATATCATCGGGGAGCTAGAGAAAAACCTAGAGAGGTTGACCTTGGATATTCTATATGTTGACATTGATGACCTCCCGATGAGATATCAGAGATCTATAGTGGGAGTACCGGGTCGATTCAGTAGGCTACTACATAGGGTAGCTTGAGCAGTGATGTGCTATCACGAGCACCACTAGTGTATGAGATATGTATTGAAAGATGACAGCTTCAGGGTTTTGTATGATGATTTTTCCTGAAAGCCTAAGTGCTTCAAATGAGGTCTCGGGACCTATTTTTTGTAAACTTTTTCGTATATTTATATACAGACTTTTACACGATTTTTATATGTTTCAAATGGCAAATGCATTTTCTATGAGTTTTATGTGTCTTTGAATGTTTATTTACAATGTACCATGTTTGATTTTGACATCATGAATGAACAATATGCCAATCTAGGATGTAATTAGCTAATGAGTCAGCAACTACATTATGTTCCCTAGGGATATGCCTATAAGTGATGGTTTCAAATGAACTTTATAGCAAATGTACTCTCTGAAAGAGGCAAAGGAGAATGGGGTTTCTAATGGTGTAAACATGGTTTAAATGACAAATCACAAGTTGTGAGTCCATCAAAACTACTAGATCATGAACATCCTGGGAGGCAGCTTCAGTCAGAAGATCGATGACTGCTTCATACTTGACGATGTTATTAGTAGCGGGACCTATACAAACCGCTCTTGAACTGACCAAATCTTTAGCTGGGGAATAGAGGACCCAAGCAGCCGAGCCAAGATTCAAGGTGTGGTGGCAAGCACCATCAGCGAATCCGTAGAAATCCATTTGCATGACCAAAACATGGTATAAACAGATGCAGACACTAAACTCAAAACCATCTTAAAAATACTAAAAGCGCACTGAAAGTCAATCAATATACATATATACAAGTTACTATCCAAGAAATACCTAGGCATAGCACCTTTTCAGGTACAACCCATTGCGAGGTTGCCCCAAAGGGATTCCATCATAATCAACGAGCTCGTAAGCTCCTTTCTCTAACACCTTAGAAATAATGGAAGGTCCGTAACCACATGGACTCGAACTTACCCTTCCCTAGTTTGTCATATCTCTGATCATAAGTCAAGACTAGGTCACCCTCATTAAAGACACAAGGTTGGATGGATTTATCATACTGTTCCTTGACGCATTTCTTATGTGCCTCATTAGCCAAGGCAGCATCTCTCCAAGTCTCATCAAGGTTACTCAAGTACAAAAATCTTTCTTCCTCTGCAGAAGTGTCTGGGAGAAGTTCGACGACAAGTTGTAAATATGGAATCTGACATTGAATCTGTAAGATAGCTTCGAGTCCATAGACAATATAGAATGGTGTGAAACCAGTGGCTGTTTTCACAGAAGTTCGATAATCCCAAAGAGCGGAGAAAAGAACATGGTGCCAGTTGGATTTATGATCTCCAACCATCCGACGAAGCATAGTTTTCAAAACTTTGTTAATGGCCTCTCCCTGACCATTAGCTTGTGGATAATACGACATAGAGTTTTCATGGCGAAAACCTAGCTTGGTACTTAGTTCCTCCATCATTTGATTACGAAAATGGGATCCCTGATCAGTAACAATGGACTGCGGAACTCCAAATCTAGCTATGATATGATTGAACAAGAAGAGAGCGGCAGTCTTACCATATTTTGCATATGTAGACATGGCCTCAGCCCATTTTGTGAAATAATCAATGGCTACGATGATGTAACCATGCCCCCCGGCTAAGGTAGGCTTACAATGCATGAAGTCAATTCCCCATTTGGCGAATGGGCCAACAGCAATGACGGGATGTAGCGGAGCAGGATGGGTGCACTTTTTAGGATAAAAGTGTTGACAAGGTGGGCATTTCTTAACAGCCTCATGAAAGTCTTTGAAGACAGAAGGCCACAAATAACTAGTGCAAAGGATTTTCTGGGCTGTAGCCATCCTAGATAAATGACCACCACATGCTCCATAGTGGCAATCATTCAATACATGTTCAGTCTCTTCATGGGTGAGGCATCGCCAGAGAATAGAGTCAATTCCACATCTATACAAGGTATCATTCAGGATGAGATAGTATTTTGTGTGGTGACGGATACAGTGGCGATCATTGTGGGATAAATGTGGCTGAAATCATTGTGTTTGGAGAGAAATAAGTAGATCTCCATACCAAGGATCGGTAGTGCTAATCAGGAAAAGGAATTCATCTGAAAATGAATCACTGGGCTCAGATTCTATCGAAGCATAGGGAAGATCACACATAAGCTCGGTAAAGACCAAGGATTTATTTGATGTGGCTTTGGCAAATTCCAGATAAAACTCCAGAAGTATGACTATCCAACAGGAGTACTTGCCCCTGAGCACCTGATGAGTTAATATATAATACATCGGGTTTTGGTCTGCCAATACGATGGTAGTGCAGAGCAGAATGTAGTGACAAAACTTTTGTACAGCGATGACCGTGCCGAATGCTAACTTTTCCACACATGAATAGCAAGTTTTAGAATCCATGAGATTCTTACCGGCATAATAAATCACGTGCTCCTGACCGTGGAGATTTTCCTGTACTAAAACCATAGCGATGGTAGTAGCGGAGGCAGCAATATATAAGAGAAAGTCCTTTGAATAATTCGGGGGGTGTATCACGGGTGAATGCGTCAGAGCGTGCTTAATATTATCAAATGTGTGTTGGGCCTGGTCATCCCAGAAGAATGGAGTGTTCTTCTTGAGGAGACGCATGTAACTATGCGTTTTCTCTACAAAATTGCACACGAAACGGCGGAGAAATTTTGCCTTCCCTTGCAAATTTTGGATTTCAAGGAGATTAGTTGGGGCTAGTAGATCTAAAATGGTGGCAATTTTCAAAGGATCAATCTGGATGCCATCTTTGGAGACCACAAAACCTAGCAGACGTCCCATCTCAACGTAAAAAACAAATTTATGCGGATTGAGCTATATATTATAATGACGGCATCTCAGGAATATCTCTCTAAGATGACCAGGGTGGTCCTCCCTTCACTGTGAATGAGTAGGGAGGTCATCAAGCTATGGTTCAATAATATGTTTAATATCGTGAAACACATAGGACATCACGCGCTAGAACGTGGCTCTAGCATTTTTCGATCCAAAAGGTAACTTCTTATATGCAAAGGTTCCCCATGGGAAAATGAATGTCGTCTTATGCTGATCGGAGGGTAATATCTCAATCCAATTATAGCCAGAGAAGCCATCCATGAATGAAAAGATGACACTTCCAGCATAGTTGTTGATAATCTGATCGATGTGCGGGGTAGGAAACTTGTCCTTGGGACAAGATTTATTCAAATCCCTAAAGTCGATACAGACTCTAATGGTGCCCTGCTTTTTATTGACAGGGACAATATTCAATACCCATTCCGTCAGGAGTACAGGATAAATAAACCCAGCTTTGAGAAGTTTCTCAATTTCAGCTTTAGTAGCTGTGGCCTTCCGAGGATGGACTTGCCTTAGTTTTTGCCTAACAGGTTTGGCCGTGGGATAGGTTTTAATCTCATGGACCACAATGGATGGGTCAATCCATGGCATCTCTTCATAGGACCAGGCAAAAATATCACAGAATTATTTAAAAAGTGCCTTGTATGCTTCAGATTCATTTGCCGAGCAGTTCTTCCCAACATGAACATGCTCGATAGTATCAGGCTTGGCTGATATGTCAATCGGATTCATTTGAGTAATGTTGAGAAGGTTTCCTTCAAAATCTGTATCTTGCAACAATATAGGACTTTGGGGTACGTTGGCAATATTAGTAGGAAACAAGGATGCAAAATCATGGCTAACTGAACTGGTGTTGGGGAGGAACATGGATCTATGATGGTGATCCTCCCAAATGGACTCATCCGTATTCATGATCTCCATAATGGACTCATTGGAAGGAAAAGTATCAGAGAGATAATCTAGAATAGGAAGAGAAGTTTCTAACCAGCACGATAAATGGTAAGGATCCGAAGCCACTAGATGAAGGTCATCCTTGTGATCATCGAAAAAGGTTTGAATGGTATAATACATAGCTTGGTGTGAACTCAACAAAGTGGACTCAACAACTTTTTTACCCTTAGGCTCATAATCAAATGAGGCGATCATATGGACTGTTGCGGTATCTGTGCTAGGAGGAGTGGATGGAAAAATCCCCATAAGGGATGAATCCTTCAACATGCCTACCCCAATCAACTGTAAGGGGGAGGGGACTGGCCTGTTACCACCTAAGTTGTACTTAGTGTTTTTTTATCAAGTGAGCCTGGTGAACTAGACAAGGATAACTTGTTCGGACTTCAGAAGACCTTTGGAAGTACTTCTGGGAAGTGCTTGTTGTACTATATCACATGTTCATACCCCATGGGGGAATTGTAATAAATGTTCTAGCATGATAGTGTCTGTAAAAGACTCAGTCTCTTATACTTTATTTATCAATCCGATCAGCCCAGGGTGTTTTTTCCCTTCGTTATTATTGGTTGTTGAATAAACGACTGATAATTTCTGAGTTTTTCACTCCATACCTCCAAAGTTGGGGTGGTCGGCTTGGCATTTAGGCCTACTGAGGTTATTAGAGTTTATGTGTCAATGTATAAACATGCTAGACATCATGGTCGAGTCATATGAACATTTCTAAGTCCCCCTAGGTTTTTTCAATTTTTCAATTTTTTAGTTTTTTCAGTGTTTTTTATTAAAATTTAATTTTTCCAAAACTTAGGCTATTTTTTAATAGTTTAATTGGAAAATTTGATTTTGTAATAAAAGTGGGCCAAATAATCTGTTTCAGTCATGTAGGTGCTCATTTTCAAGCTAAGAGAACCATGTAAACCCATGGACTCACTATTTCCTAGTTTTGAGTGATTTTCCATCACTCAGGTCAGAAAGCCCCAAAAATCAATTATTGATTATTTTAATTAATAAATCGATGAATAATGAAGCAAATCCAGAATCATAGATCAGTGGATTCTCAGCCGATTTGATTGAAATCAGTCAGATCTGAACCAAATTGACTGGATTTGACAAATCCTTGACTGAAGGAGGTGATCAAATCATATCCAGAGTTGATCTTCAACATCCTTTATGGGGAATTTCACCCTCCCTCTCTCTTCCACAAGTTTTGGCTCATCTGGATGAGTTTTGGTGGATGCTTTAGTCAACAGGTTGAGGTGTCAGTCAGATCATCTCTCAAATTAACAATTGCACTCAGTGAGACTCAGATCTGGTTTAGTTAGACACAGATCAGGCATTGATGGACTCTCCTTCAGCTACAGTGGTCTATCTCCTTGGGATTTGTGCCCCCTGGGCTAGATCTCCTTTTTTGTATAAATAAAGCACAAGTTGCCTCTTCCAAGCTAGTTAGAGTTGGATTGAAGGGATTGCTATTGTAATAATGTTGTAATCTTTTGATTGTTGAAATAAAGAAGCTTTGGAGACCAAATGGTGTAATGCTCTCATATGTGTGGATTAAGCATTGTCTTGTGGCTATTGATGTTGCCAGCTTTTCTCTCAAATTCTGCATTTGAACCCTGTCTGGCTTGAACGATTCAGCTGAATCAATAGGAGTATAGTTGGGCAAGTAAGGTTACTTGTTTTTCTTATATCTCATAGCATATATTATTAGAATATCTAGATTATACATGTTTAATAAGTTTATTTGCATGTAATCCTTGTCTCTTTTTCATATATATATCCAGATCTCATTAGGTTTCGTGCAGGATTGTGTGTTTAGATTTGAGGTAGTAAGGATTGGACAAGCTGTGGATCTAGTTTGACTCCACTGTACATCCAAAATCTTCATGAAGACATTTCCCCTCTATATTCCACTAACAAGTTTCCATTGCAAATCTGCTTCAGCAACAAGCACTTCTCTTCTCCTTTTCCTCCTTCAAAATCAATTTGTTTACATGGTTACTTTGTTCACAGCTTTGATATTGTTTAGATCTATTATCTTAAATTAAATTTAACATAGATATATCTCCTCAATTCCCATAATCTAGATCTTGTTCTTAAAAGGTTTCATAAGCATTCTAGATCTAGCTTTAGGGAAATCGTCCTTTTTGCATACAATTTTAAAGAGAATTTGTAGCTTGCATGCATTAGATTTTGTTTTTCTGTTATAAAAGATAAATATAGAATTCAGTGCACATCATATTGGCTACCTAAAATGCAATCCAAGATCCTAAGGAAAGCTTGCTTTCCTTGGTTCCCTTTTTACCATGTTTAACTAGTTTTAACTTAGCTTTTTTTGGTTAAAAGTAAGCTGACCAAAAGGTACTTTCAGAGTGATTTTGGGCATATTTCAGTCTAATAAGCTTGCTGTTTTTTAGCAGGTATAACAGAAAAGAGGAGGAGCTTCTGTTCGAAAGTGACTTTTGGGCCTTCTGAATCCCCCCAGGGGTCTCCCTTTTTTACTGAAATCTTTAATTTTTGCACTTTGTAAGCTCTTGATTTCATTTTGTATAAGAATCAAGAGGCATCACATCAGTTTTTTGATATTGTAACCGCTGGAAATAAAAATAATTCTGAATAGGCTCTTTTGATCCCATTCCCCACCCCCCCTAAGGGGATTTGCGTCCGTGTCATTTTTTGCTTTTCGTTCATCTTTTTTCAATATAGCGTAGTACTAATCTGCAAGGTAGTATACTTTGATTTAAAATCATTTCCATATTCCATTTCTATTGGTTTCAAAGTAACTTTAATACTTACCCCACGAGCCTCCTTTTGAGCCGAAAGGTGAAGAAAGGTTCGTGGTAGTCTAATTAGAAAATTGTGGTTTGCTTATCTTGTTATGTTTCATTTGCTATCATCATTTGTTTTAGTAACCATAATAAAATCAACCCCTCCTTGATTCCCCGATTGAGGTCCACTTGGACCGAAAGAGGTTCCTGGAGGGTTTTATTTTTAACAAGAACGTCCATCTCAAAATTTACTAAAATTGACAAGACTCCGGTGTGTATGCTCTGCACTTGGTTGCGGTTCATCCGATTAGTCAAGCTGTATCAAAAGCACTTGAGTGACTAGTATAATTAGGATTCACTCTCCCAAATTGACAAACCATCAGGTGAAAATCCAACACCTAGATCAAACCATTACGGTGCAAAAATACACAAAGAAAGCGGGAACTCCTGAAAAGTGACCTCAAGGCATCGATCTTTGTCACACCCTAACAGGTACGTTATGAACAATAGCCCTAGAGACTCTATTCAGCCCACATATTCCTTGTGGGTAGCCGTGAAGGTTTAGTTTTGGACATACGCCAAGTACTCTTGGGTATATCTGGAGTCCACCCCTTCACCTAATTTTAATCAACTCATATTTCACATTAATTTAAAACATACCAAGAGGCAATTGCAAAACATTCACTCCAAGCACATGCAAGTACATTGATTTTCTTTTGACTCCATTTTAAGGCACTGGTTATTTTCTTGCTATATATATATATATATATATTGTGTCTCAGCATTGTGCTTTCGTGCGCTCATTTTGTATCTTGTCATCTATGGTTGTTTATGGTTGAATTTCAAACTCCTAAGTAATTCATTTAGTTTAACATCACCATACTAAGTAATTAGACTTAGTAACTTAATAGGGTCTACCCCCCTTGGCTTCATTGGGAGTTGAGCCTAAACGGAGGAGTCAAGAACAAGGTGACAGCCTTGACTCGAGACTTGCCTCCAAAGACACACCAAGTGGCTTGAATATTTCTGCCACGTGACCCAGGTGTGTGAAAGGCGGAAACACTTTTTGGCGCCGTTGCTGGGGATAAATCTTTTTATTCCCGAGTATGACTTAGCTTAAATTTTTTCTAAAACAACTAAAAAGATAAAAACTTTTGATTGATCTAGTCTTTAAAAAACATAAAAAAATAAAACTCGATCCATCTGGCGACTCCACTATCTAACATCCATTTAAGAATTTCTACCCGAAGAAAACGCCAACAATTATTCAATCCTCTCCCTGATCCCGAAAGGTTTATTAGGGAAATATTGAATAGGCAGACTTCTCGTAGAAACCTTGAAGATTTAGGAGACCAATCCCTCTCAGATATCCATCACATATTTGTAGAGAGTCATGTTCACCAATCTCAAAAAATGACAAAATTATTCAAACCCCTTGACTTTTCTCAGATAGCAAGTGCTTACCATGCCATTCCAAAAGATGCTATCAAGAAGCTCCCCATATTTCAGGGCAATAATGCCATCACTGCCAAGTCTCACCTTCAAAATTTTGAAAAGCACCTGGTTAGTTATTGCAATGATGCTGCCCATGACCATGATGATGTCAAAATGAAGCTCTTTGCTTTATCCTTAGAAGATGATGCTGAAGAATGGTACTTCGACCTAGATGATGATTCATATAAAACTCTTAGTGAATTCCTAGAGGGTTTTAAGAAGAAATAGGGAGAAAAGAAAGAACCAAGACATCTGCCTACTACCCTTCATAACATCAAGAAGATGGAGAATGAAACCATGGATGAATTTAACACTAAGTTCAGGCATGTGGTTGCGGACATCCCTAAAGAAATCAAGCCAAAGGATGCCTACATCCTCATATCTTACATCGAAGCTTTCACTGGTGATTTGAGGTACCAGTTAAGAGACAAAGAGCTGATCAATCTAAAAACTGCTCAGGAATTGGCTGAGAAAATAGAAAATAATATGCAGTCTTCAGGAAAATCCAACATTCCAGGTTACACTAGGGGAAAGACTTCATACAATAAAGAAAAGGGAAAATCCGTTGAATCAGAAGAAAAGGGAGCCTCTAAAGATCCCATGGAAAAGGTAACAGACATGATAAAAGACTTGGTTACTAGTCAACACCAACTTATGGCAAATCAGTCCACACAACTAAATCATATGCATAATAGATTGATCACAATGGAAAGAAATAATGGACCTAGGAACTTTCATCCTAGGCAGAATCAGATGTATCAAAAGAATTTTCCTCAACAAGAGCCTAGGATTCCAAACCAGTTAGACTCAACTAACATGGTAGAAGAAGTAATTCCATGGTGTAGACCCTGTGAACAATTCCACCAAGAAAGCACTTATTATGTTGCAAATCAAGTCATGGAACATGGACTTCCCGAGGTCAGTAATTAGGAAACAACTTCAAGCGAGCCTGATCATATATACATGGTAGGCCAGGCCTACCCTTTGTCACCATCTAAACAGTACAAGCCTAAGGATGAAACCATTGTAGAATCTTATAGTGAAACTTATGATGAAAACTGTAATATAGATGATGGGACTCCTATGTGTTCTCCATATAATCAAGACAGTTTGGAAGGTTTACTACCTTATGACCTTTTCTCTGAAGAATATGATTATGAAAATGAGGACAAGTATAACTTGGAGCATGATACAAGTGACGAAGACTTCCTTATCCCCGACAAATATGTTGATGAGGATTACTGGACATTCATGGAAAATCCAATCTATGACATGAATAAAGAGGAAAATAATGAACGAGAAACTTTTGATGGTTTTGTTGGTTTTTTTGTCTATGGCATATCTAAAGGAGAGAGCATGGACCATGTGGCCTTGGGAAACTTTGATATGAAAAAGGAGCATGCAGTTTATCCACATGATCAGTTTGAGCCATATATCAGTATTAGTAATGAAGACAAAGAGAAATTGATATCAGCAATGGGGAATCCATCACATCTAACATAGATGATGGTGATGACTATTGGGATTTTTGTGGATGTCTTATTAAGAATCCTATCTATGCTATATCCAGCAAGGGGAGTGTCTATTTAAAAAATTGTGGAAGTCCAATCTACTATACTTCCATAGAGGGAAGCATGAATATGGAGACCTTGGAAAATCCTAGTATGGAAAAGTAGCATTCAAAACTCTTATATGATCATTCAGAGTCATATCATGCAGAGCCACACAAAGGTATCAATAATGAAGACATGGAGAAGCAGTGTTGTGAAAAGACAGATGTGATGCAGTTAGTAGAATATCAGTCTCAACTATCATCTTTACATATAGAGTTTCCTCATTATTTGGAGCCGCTTGGGGCTTATACAGTGAATTATCATCCGGTAAGCCTTGATGATCAATATGATGGTGTAGTCAATCTACCTCATCATTCTGATTTGTATATCAGTCCTATCCAGTCATGGATAGAGGCAACCTGCATGAGCACATACAAGTTGGGGGAGATTCTTTATGACATTATTCATGCCTATGATCTCCCATCCATCCCGCCCATTATGAATCATCACTCAGGTTTGTAATTTCTGAATAAGGTATCCTTACTTTGGCTGGTAACGAAAGACAAGGAAAAAAAATTTATGTTAATAAAATGCTTAGGTGGTTACATTGGATTTCTGATTACACTTAACCTTTTTATATCATGCTTAGAGTAGGAAAATAAGCTCCTTGAAAGAGAGCATTTACTTTCTGCATTTCTATTTTATACTTAGCTATAATAAAACTTTGCTTCTTTTACTTAGTTACATTTATTTTGTTTAAATAAATCAGCTTAATGGTTCATACCCCATGGGGGAATTGTATTATTTAAAACTTTATTTGATTTTCTGAAGAAAAAAAATTAATGTGATTCTTGAAATTGCAAAATGACAAAAATACAATTTCCAATCAAGCTTTTGAAAAAATGGGAAATGAGTTTCTTAATTTTTTTTTTGTGATTCTTAAAATTGCAAAATGACAAAAATGCAATTTCTAGTCAAATTTTTAAAAGATGGAAAAATGGAAGTAATTAGGTAGTTTTTATCCTATGTCATAAAAATGACTTAAACCTAATTATTTCTATGATTCCATTCTTCTTCATTGAACTAGCATTTTATTTTATTCTTGTCTTTTAATTTCTTTTTTCTTTAGCATTTTACATAGACCCAAGTGAATAATAATATTTTTATTAAATCAAACTATTTTTTTCTGAGCCTTGGCAAGTAGCTGCAAAGTATGCAAGGAAAATAGAGTATCCAAGCAGCCCTGCGCAATAGCCAATCGGGATTCTAGCAAATTGTAAGTTGGCTCAGAGCTTTTGCTCGGATCGGGATTTGGTGGGGCAGTTGGTTAAGGATCATGCGTAGTAATGAAGCTGGTTTGACTCGGATCTAATCATTCTGGGGGCCATGGTCGGGGTTCTTTAGCATCTGAGTGGGATACGTGCCATGACTAGATTAGTTGTGCACCAAGAATGAATGGGTATAGAGGTATAACTAGCGTTATGGCATATGGATGATGACAAATGTCTTAGAAAGGGAGATGAGTCTTGCATCCATGACCGGTGATTCTCGCCGGTCTAAGTGTCACCCCGATCTTTGGCTTCTCTGTGGCTAAATATATTTCACTAGGTCTTTCCATAGATTCAATGAGATGAGAGTATTTCCTTTAACCTTCAACGCAGAGTCCAAGCAAAACAAAATCCTTCCACAAGCCAATCCCACCTTCAGCCTAAAGCACTCACCTTGGTTGTAGCTAGCTGTCTCTAGCCGACATAGAGAGCCTAAAGGGCACAAAAAGGAGCTAGCTAAGGGGAGCAGTGCTATTGAGTTGGATTAACATATTGGGATGTATGAATAAACAGTAAGAGCGGTGTTTTAATCTCTTTTCTCTTTAGCATTTCACATATCCCTAAATGAATAATAATATTTTTATTAAATTAAACTAAATTTGTTTGATAATATTAAGAAGATCTCATAGAAAACAAAATATTAAAAATTATTGGATAAAAGACAAA